>JAUZNK010004118.1:0-10573 GCA_035046665.1 Euphysa ruthae | reverse complement strand
TATATCTATATTCATATAATCATAATCATATATATGTATATATAAATATATTTAAATATCAATTAAAAAAGATATAAAATCTTTACAATGAAAATATAAATATACACATATATATATATATTTAGATATATATCTAAGTCTGGTTGGGTTTGTGTGTGGAAGATACATGTCCTAAACTCCGGTTTAGGTTTAGCGACTACCTAGCTTGTCACCAGAAGTAGTATTCTGAATAAAACTGTTCCACCAATTAATTTCAAAGATCAGTTTATTGAAACAGATTATAAAGCTATGAATAATTTGGACTTTATGACTTTGTTATGTAGGTAAAATTGTGTTATCTTTAGCATATATTTTTTGTCCAAAAGGTACATATTATAGTTATGTTGACATTACGGCACCTATCAATGTGAAATAAGGATATTCATATATAATTTTAATGCCATAGTTGAATACTGTTTTTGTTGTTTATTTGTTACATTTTTTGTATATATGTTTGTTTTAATCTTTATGTTGCTTAGCAGCAACAACAAAACTGAAATTTTAAAATAGAAATTAAATTTAGTAGCCAATCATTTTATACTTTTTGCCAATGTATACATAATCGGTTTCCCAGAGGATTTTTTTACTGATATGCTTTTTAATTTACACAAAGGATTTTTCTTATTACAGTTTATTGGCCAGAGGTGTACACCATTTATATGTAAGCGTCAAGATTTATCCCTCGAGGAAGTGGGGTAGTACGTCTTGAGCTTCGAACATATTATATTTGATATAACATATTTTCTCGTGCGTTTGTATTTTCACGAACAAACTCAGGAATATTGATGATTTTTAATGCCTAGTCTACATTACAAATTCTAACGTTATAGTTTTTTAACAAATGTTAAAACTCTCTTAGTTTTAAAAAGTAAATTTCTTCCTTTTAAAAAAAAGTATATAAATTTTCAAAAGAATGATATTTACTTCCAGGGCCTGAAAAAATGATTAAATTCTCTCAATCCTTTATATTTTGTACGGTATTTTTACCTTCATTCTACTTGTAACAATCAAATACAACTTTCACACATAAAAAAATCTTAAGGAAGCTAATTTACCTACGAAAATCATGAAATATCAAATATGTCAATTAATATGTTTAAAAAACTATCTACTAAGCTATTTACAAAATGCAACAAGCAAGGTTCCATGGTCTTTTGCCTCGCTCTCATTTTCATCTATCATCGCTACCTTCATCACTACTTTCTTCACCTACGATATTCTTCCATTCTTTGGTATGCTGAAGATTTTAAAGTTAATGTAGATATTTCTAACTAAAACACAGGCTATAAAGTGAAATATTCAACATACATTCGTCATTTACCCCTTATAGGACGTATATATATTCTTCTAATACATCAGCTACAAATGTTATTCGCCAAGCAATGATAAGCGAATCTTACAACTGGTTTTAACCCCTTTAATCATCTCCTTTTATTAATAGCATCGGATACCCTAGTCGAATCATATTCCGAAAGTGCATGTAGGTTTTTTAAAGTGTTATCAAATGACTAACGATAAAATTTGAGTTTATGTTAGAAATTCTTACCTTAATAATTGTTCCGATTTCCATATAGATTATTAATTTTATTTTTGTTTGATAATATAAAGTTATAATACTGTGACATTATTCAGAAATTCTGAAAAAAAAGGTGTACAAAGGAATATTTATTTTCTACTTCTTCCTGCCAACTTACGATTTCTAACACAGGTCTCAAATTCAAAACTACCTTTGTAATGAAATGCAGTATAATTGAAATGCTTAAGTAAATTTTAATACGTTGTAGTTTAAATTCGCTTAGTGCCTAAATTTTTCATCGCATGTTTATGGTCTGGACGACTTTGAAACAAAGAAAACTCTTTAGAGATTTTCGGTGTCCCGTTTACTATAGTTCTTATCGTACCAACGAAAGCTATTTTCAGTCTTTCAAACGACTTTACAGAATTTCACATGCAATCAACTTTAATAAGAAAATAAACATTTAATGACCCGTTTGTAACCTATTTACTCTTCAAGTACTTTAACCCGACAAACACTGTCTTGCATACTAAGCCCTTGATACCTACGTTACCTCATCTATCGTGGTGAATCATTAGAGCAAAATATCAACCTATTTTATTTTAAGAATCTCTTAAATGAACCGGAATAAGAATATAAAGAGTAGTGCATTGGACATATTACAAATAACGATCAAATTTTTTCAAGTTTCAGAAATGGAGTAAAAACAAAACTGAATTAAAACTACTAAAAATGACTAGAAAATGTCTTTGAAGAAAAAAATACTATTATAACGATTTATGAAAGGAAAAAAAGTACTTTCGAATCATTAAGATAAATTTTAACTCTGAAAAGTTAAAAATATTTATAATTTTAAAAATTCATTTACTAAATAATATATCATCGTTTATTTAGTCAATTATTGTGCTTAATAAATATTATCTTGAATATTTCATATAATAATATATTACAAGACTTGGTGGTTTGATTGTACGGTGTGAACTTTCTTAATATTCCCAATTGATTGTATGATTTTTTTTTGCTTCTTTCAATTCTCATACTTCTTTGGACGGCTTCGAACTTTCATTTCTGGCGAAGAGTAAAGTCTTTCGTGCGTGGATTACGGTAGTTTTTTTTTTTTTCTTAAATTTTTACGAAGATTTTAGTGAATTTTATTGGCTTCTTTAAGAGTATTGCAGTATATTGCAAAAAAGCAAAATTTCTTTAGCATAAAGCACATTTTAAAAGCATATGTTAAACACTTGCACATCCTCTTCCATAAGTTTCCTTACACAAATCAAATTAAAGGTATCTTTAAAAAATTCCGTGTAATTGCCATAAAGTTTGAGTTTCATTAGGAATTACACAAATTTCCCGGAGGAAAAAATAGGACACGAAAAATATATGTGAAAGTCTTTATAGAATAGTTTAAGAAAATGTAAGTATGAATTACGTTTGGTTGGTAAAGTGCCTATATTTATTTTCATAGAAATTTCATGATAAAACTCCTCCTCATAGAAATTTCATGACAGTTCTCACCTCATAGGTAGAAGAGAAGCTCATATTCTCTTTGTGTTGATTCCTGTGATGACCAATTTATTTTCATTGAACTTGAAAAAGATATCAGTTCCAGGATTATATATATCTGATAACAAATAAGTCGGTAAAATTATTATGGTAGTAGTGCAGTCCATTTTGCAAAAATGTTTGTTCAGTGTGAAACTCAGGGGAAAAAGACTAAAAAAAGTCTGATTACTCAATGTATCAGATTGTTGACATCAGATTCCTGACGCATCTATTGAACTTTTAAAAATAAGTGTAAGTCTTTTATTTTTCCATTTTTCAATGATCTCGAAGTTATCACCTCTTTAATGGGCCTGAGGTTGTTAAATATTCAATGAACTTGAGGTTGTTTACCTTATTTAACAGTGTTTTTAACTTATTTAACTGTATTTCCATCTCTTTCTCATCACTATGTTGGAATACAAGACAACAATCGTGAACATAAAAATATAAACCACTTCCAACTGTTGCTGCAATATAATTTACGTATAGAAGAAAAAGAAAAATTCCTAGAGCGGTATCATGTGAAACGCCGCACGACAACTTGCAAGGATCAGAAAACATCACACTTATATTTATTTTAAATGTTATAACAGGGAAATAGGATTCAAATTTTATAGTATTTCTGATAAATATTTAAAAATCGTTATGTTTAAGTTTTAGTATTACTTTTATCAAAACGAATTTAGTTTGTTTAATTGTTCGTTTGATTACTTCTCTCCAAAAACTTAAATAAAAACAAAGAACCTTAAGAATAATAACAAATTGTTTCAATAGAACTATTTTATAAAATTAAAATAGTATAAACCTTAGGTTAAGTATTTGTTTCCTGGGAAATAAAGGCTAAGGTGTATTTATTTCCCTATAAATAAGCACCGCGGACAATTAAGGGGATTTTTTAATGAATCATTCGCATGAATACAATAAAATAACGTGACTTATTAATTATGTTTAGGATCTTCAAAAAAGGAGCTCTGTTAACGTTATTGTTTAAACTTGCAGCATTTTTTAGGGTATCTCTTCCTAAAATTGGAAAAATCTGAGATGATGTTTTAAATTTCATTCTTAATATTACATTTGTCTCTCAAAATAAAAATGTTATATTTAAAAGATGATATGATATGTCATAAGGTATGTTTTGACAATTGCAAGATGTGCAATACCACTTTATTTTAGTATTATAAAAGTTGAGTTCTTTCTTCTTTAAAGTGTAGACTTAATAATTATATTTTACATATTTTAGTTTCAATAAAAGCCATTTAAACTTCTAAAAAAAAATATTTAAAAATTAAAAATATGAATAACAGAGCACCAAAAAATGAAGCGGCTGGAAATTGCAACATCCAATAATTTAGTTTTCATTTTGGGAAAGGTTCTATATTAGATACTTTTTAATTATTTCTTTAATATAATGCTAAGTAAAAAATAATACATAGCTCAAATAAATGGAAAGCTTCCAAAAATTTTTGAAAAAAATTTTACATTGTGTTAAAGAGTTAATTTAACAAATATATTTCATATATTAAACATCCTATTTATATTGGTTTTTCAAATGATTTCGCCATGAGACGGCTACTTAAAAAATTAAAAATATACCTATATATATATATATATATTTATATTTATATACACATTTTATGTAGTGACGTCAATCTTATGTGTTATGAAAACTTCATCACCTTTATTTGGTAAATCAGTGTGCTTATAAAACATTGAATTGAATATTTCACATAAAAATATATTGCAAGACGTGGTGGTTTGATGGTAAGGTGGGAAATTTCTTCATATTCCCATTTAATTGTATGATTTTTTTTGCTTCTTTAAATTTTCATACTTCTTTGGGCGGCTTGAACTTTCATTTCCGTCGAAGAGTACAGACTTTCGTGCGTCGATTATGGCAGTTTTTTCTGTTTCTTCACTTTTTACGAAGGCTTTAGTGAACTTTATTGGGTTTTTTAAGAGTATTGCAATATCTTGCTGAAAAGCAAAGTTTCTTTAGCATAAAGCACTTGTTAAAAGCATATGTTAAACACTTGCACATCTTCTTCCATAAGTTTCCTTACACAAATCAAACTAAAGATATCTTTAAAACAAATCGTGTATTCGCCTTAAAACTTGAGTTTTATTAGAAATTACACAAATTTCCCTGTGGAAAAAATAGGACACGAAAAATATATGTGAAATACTTTATAGAATATTTTGTGAAAATATAAATCAAAATTATGTTTGGTTTTTAAAGTGACTATATTTATTTTCATGATACCTACCTCATAGGTACAAGAAAAGCAGCTCATATTCTCTTTCTCTTGATTCCTATGTTGACCACCCACCTTATTTTCATAGTGCTTGAAAAATACGTCAGTTCCTGGATTATAGATATCAGATAACCAAATAAATCGATATCTTTAACTTGGTAGTAGTGCATTCCATGTTGCAAAAATGTTTGTTCAGCGTGAAATTTATGTGAAAAAGACTAATAAAAGTCTGATTACTCAATGTATCAGATTGCTGACGTCAGACTCCTGACACATCTATTGAAGTTTTTAAAATAAGGGTATTACTTTGATTTTTCCACTCTTCAATGGACTTGAGGTTGTTACCTCTTCAATAGACTTGAGGTTGTTACCTCTTCAAAAGACCTGAGGTTGTTACCTCTTCAAAAGACCTGAGGTTGTTACCTCTTCTATAGACCTGAAATTGTTACCTATTCAATGGTCTTGAGGTGGTTTAAATTATTTAACTGTATTTTTAACTTATTTAACAGTCCTTCTTTTTCATTCTCATCACTATGTTGGAATACAAGGCAATAATCGTGAGTATAAAAATATAAACCACTTCCAAATTCTGCTGCAATATTATAATAATTATGTATAGAAGAAATATTAAAGATCCTGGAGCGGAATCTTGTGAAACAACGCAGGACAACTTGCAGGATCAGAAAACCTCTCACTTATATTTATTTTGAATGTTCTAACAGGGAAATAGGATTCAAATAAATTTTATAGTATTCATTAGCGGGGTAAATTAACACTAAGTAATTTAACTAATATAACTAATAAAACTAATAATACTGTTCTAATCCTTTTGACTAATCGTATTCAAGAATCACCTTCACACCAATAGAGGGTTCAAAGTATCATGATGATAATATGCTCTTTAAAGATTTTATTTATAAATTATTTGAAATTTTTTGTAGTTGAAAGGTATTTACTAATATTAGCTAGTTATATTTACGTAGTATATGGTTTTATCATTTATTCCATGTCATTCGGTTTTTTAACAGAATCAGAGATTATCCAATTATATATTTATTTCCTATCTATAAAAGTGGTGCATGATTTTTCATAGTTTAATCACATTATGTCCTGATGGAAAAGAGTTTTGTCAGAATATCATGTACAGATGATATTTAAATATTATTTGCTGAATTGGACCTTATATATAATATAAATGTCGCTAGTTTGGCGTTGTTTTTTTCTTCACTGTTGGTTAATTTATAAAAAGATATTTTTTGCAAAATGAACTGTCAGTGACAAAAATTTATTACAAAGTTGTTTAAATTGTATTAACGCAGTGTCATGCCTTTTCCTATATTTCCATCACTTATATGAAATGTGTTAATGAAAATCAGATACGAAATTAGTAAAGTCTTTACCTAAACTTTATGAATACTTTTAGTATTGATATTGAGATATTAAGAGAATGTATATTAGTGTTAAAAAAGTGTTGTAACTGAGGGCTGACATGTGAGATGTTGATGTTTCCACTATAAAATTTTTACCGTTTATTCTACATTAAAGTTATTTTCCAGGTGTTATGTTATTCAAGAAATATTTAATAGACTGCTTGGGTAGTCTATGTATAAAGAAAATTTCCCGTTTTGATTTCTTAATAATAATTTTAAATACAATAGTTTGAACATATCCACTAAACAAAACGAATTAAATTAGCTAAATTTGCTTATTGTTTACAAGCATATATAATCCTCCGATTTTTAAAGATACATCAGCTCTATATGCGTTTTTATACCATTACAGATAAAATTAAGAAGTGGCATATGAAAAATGGAGTTTAGTTACAGCTACAGTTAGAATGGCATCTTTCTCTTTAAGGAAATATTCAAAATCATTGAGCTGGTTTCCGATGGAATTTCCGCTATGATATCATATCATGACGTTTTTGTGGTGCTTAAGATGCATTTTTGATAGTTATTACGTAGAATACCATACTTATAATACTTTTTTTGGCTTTGACTAAGTGTCAATCGAACTTGTAAACTTAGTCTTATTATTTCTTGAGATAAAAATTTCAGTAACACGATAAAATATATATTTACTCTAAATTCTTGTTAAGATATTTAAGATATTACATACTGTTTATCAAATTTTGTAAAGAGTGTGTATACAAGAGGGTCTAAGAACTAAATATTTGTTGCGCAAAAATCTATCGGAGAAATTATTTATTTTGAGCGTGGAGTAATATTCCTTTTCCGCAACTGCTAGGAGGAAATGCATTTGACATTTAACATTAAAACATTGCCTTACTTCTATGAGGTAAATGCTCATAATATCGACCTTTTTTCATCGTCCTAAAATATAAAATATTATTTTAATTTCTCCATCTGTTAAGAGAATTTCATTGTTTAAAATTTTTTGCATGTCAATATGAAATACTTTGATTTATAAATAAGATTTAGCACTAGCAAAAGTTGATACAAAATTACCTTAGTGTTAAGCTTAAGTTGTAATGTAAAAATTTTCGACATATTTTCATTGAAACTTCAAAATACTTAAAAAACTTTTTTCAGAAAAATATACTAGAAGCATAGCATGTAACAAAACGAGAATATTTAAAACAATTTTTAACAAAAATTATTTTTCATAAGCTAAATGCCACATGTGTTTAAGGTTTTTATTCTTGTTTGAAAAAGGTCAATATCGTACAAAAACATTCGAAGAAATAAAAGTTAAATACGTTGGTCTAAATAGGGCTTAATGGGAAAAAGTTCGATGCTAATTAACACTAATAAAATGGATTAGTTTGTGTATTTTTACACTCAAGGTAAACATATCACAAAATATGGATCGGGTATCAGCCAATATTTGGCAGTTTAAATAAAACGATTTCATAGGTCTTACTGAAATGAGCATTTTATGAAATTAGGCACACATAAAAAAACGGTAAATAAGGGGTGATTTAGACTGGGGTAAAAATTTATTTTCTAAGAATTCACATTCTACCTTACAGCAAGTATCTAGTAATATATTTTTAACACCAATAAATATCAAAAATTTAGATAAAATCATTCCACTTATATTCTTTAACAGCGTATCAAAATTAATTACAAATTAGAAAAAGAATAAAATTCAAGTCTGTTGCATTAAATATTAATCCAAAATGCCATTTACAACAAATGAAATTTTCAAAGTAAACTAGACTACCGGTTTAAAATCTGATTCATGACAAATGAAACTGCCAAAGTAAACTACAAACCTGTTTTAAATCTGATTCATGAGAAACGAAATTGTCCAAATAATTTCACAACCTGTTTTAAATTTAAACGGGAATATTTGCGATGCTGCACAAAATTCAATATTTTGATCGATCTTTATATAAATGCAAAAATAAAAACTGTATGTAAACAATCCCAGCAATACCTATGCTTCTGCCAAAACAACTACCGAAGCGTTTTTTATAAAATTTTTGTTCCTTAAAACATTTTTTTGACTTGAAAAAATCTGAGTGAAAATATTTCAATGAATAACTAAAGCCGGAGCGGTGTAATTACATAAAATAAGCTTTGATGGCGTTATGTAATTTTTCGAGTAAAAGAAAAATTATTGAGATAAAGTGGTAATTTTATACTGTTGCAAAGTGTTGAGGTGGCTTATTAAAAGAAATTTGAGTCATCGAAAATATTGTCTAAGCCTTGATAATAATAGTCACAGATTAAATACGTATACCAATCATAGACCAGTAATTTCACATCCATGACAATACCTAAAAATTTTCTACCTTTACTTCTTCGTTAAAGAAAGTAATTATGTTGCTTATCTGTTTTACAATATTACGTTCCATTTTTTTTTAAATCGGCAGTTTCAGAAATCTACTTTCCATTTTAATGCGTTAAAAGATTTAATGTGTTTTGGTCTTCTTCATGAGGTTTTGCAAGTGTTGAGTTGGAATATAAAATTTTTTTTACAGAAAAAATAACAGGAATAAATTCAGTTAAAACAACTACTCTGATGTACTTTTGCACATTTTTTTCCTTTTTTACACTTAGAGTGCCAATTGTAGATTTGTTTTGTCAAAAAAAAAAGTCTTCTAAGAAGTTTTCATTTATAAACACTCTAAATCAATGAAACCAATCAAAATTGGTATTAAATTACCAAAAACAGTCAAAGTTAGGTTATATTATTGACGTTAGTAAAAATTGACAAATTGATTTTTGGTCGACTTGAAATAAAGAAAACATTTTATTCTATGATAATGTTTGGTTCTGGCTTTCGAATAACATGGCATAAATCACCAAAATTTTAAAATCCTTTTTTCAGAAATAACTGTAATTGTAAGAGTATATTTAGTAAAAAAAATGTTATAAAGTGTCAATAGATTAAACAAAGTTTCATAAAGCCTATAAAATTTACAAACTATATGTCATTGAGACGATTTTAAATTAGATATGAAATGAAATGTATATTTATTTCATTTCAAATCTAATTTTTTGGTTTAGTTTTTTCAATTTCATTTCTCAACAATCTTTAATTTATAATATAACTTACGAAATAATATTTCTTGAAATTCACTTTTTTACAAATATCTTAGTAGAGATGAAAAGTATTTATCAAAATAAACTCTCACAAAATATTTTGAGATATCAAACTAGTAAATATATGATGTTACTTCCGAAAATGTCTCATTTGTTTAAGTAACTGCTCCGATTCAAATGTTACGACAGTCTAAATCTCAGGGGTTATCACATTTAATCACAAAATTCTATACAATATTTAAAATGCAAGTCAAAAAAAGTATTAGTGTGCCTAGAGAATAAATTTGCGGTTTCACATTGAAACACAACAAACAAAAAATCAAGTGTGACAAAACGGTTAGAAAGATTAAAAGGTAGAAAACACTTTTCAGCAGATAAATTTTAATGAGGGATGTAAAATGCCAAAAGTATAAAACTAAAAAAAACATTTAAAAATATATAAGTAAAAAATGAAGAAAATGAGTAGGTAGGTAAAGTAAGTAAGTAAAAATGAAATTAGGTAAGTAAGCCAGTAAATAAGAAAATATTTAGGTAAGTTATAAGTAAGCAAGCAAAAAGCAAGTAAACAGGTAACTAAGTAAACAGGTATGTAAGTATATAAAAAAGTAATTAATTAACAAAAGTAGTATGTAAATGAATAAGTAAGTATGAAAATCATTAGGTAAAGGGGAAATTATGTAAATAAAAAACAAATAAAGTAATATATA
>JAUZNK010004117.1:0-10573 GCA_035046665.1 Euphysa ruthae | reverse complement strand
TAGATCCTACCAAATTATTCTTCCACTTGAAGATCTTCCGTTTGACTTCGTGGGTCAATTTTCTCCAAAATTTCAGCTAGTGTTATGTCGTCCTCAAAGTCAAAAACGAATTTATTTTGCACTTTATCCTTTAAGCGAACTTTTAAACTACCATTAAAATCAGCGAAGGCGAAGTGAAAGTTGGGTTCATTTCTAAGAAGATTACGAGCTTTTTCTAAAAGTTTACGCCCTCGTTCGGTGAGCGAAACTCTCAATTTTATGTTTTTATTATTTGTAGTATTCTTTTCTCTTTTTCTTCTTTTGAACATATACTGACGGAAGCCATGCGACCGAAACCTTAGTATAATGGATTGTTTACCATCTCTCACACGACCAACTGGGTGAAGTTTGTCTTAACAAAATAACAAAATAATGTTTTCACATGTGTGGATAAAAAAAGAGCCGTTTTTCTACATTGTTAAACGGGATATAATGTGATGATATGATCCCAGAGATGGTAATAGCGATGGCTTTGGAAACGCTGATACAACATAAACTCTGCCAAATAGTTCGCAATTCCATCACGATTTGTTGGTCCATGCATGGCTTTAAATTTTGATTTCACTCGCCACCACATAGCTTCCACGTGGTTGGTAGTCACTTGGGTGTTGGGATCAACAAATTTATAGATGTGATTGACCCAGCCATGCTGGAACCCCATTCCTGCAATTCTGTTGTAGGCCCCCACATATCACTCCATATCTCCGTACCAGGACGAATATGCTAAGCATGACATCTGAACGGCCATACTGTCGATACCATTTTATGCATTCCGGAATATCGTTTCGATAACCTATGTCATCAAAGGTAATTGCATCAGAATCAGCCATCACTGGTCTGGCAATAACAGCAGCAGCCATTGTTATGAATCAGGTTGATACGATTGATATGATTTTATCATTATTACCCGTACTTATATCAATTTCCCAGACAAAGACCTGTAAGCTAGACTGCTGGCCATAGATGGCAGAAAGTCAGTTTGTTCATGTGCCCGTAATAGTTTTATTTAGAAATGTAAATCTCTGCCTATAATCTTCCCACAAAAGCAAAACAAAAAAACAAAAAGTTTGGGCAACTTTCAAACGTTTCGGACCACAGAAGTTTCTAATCCTAAAAGTATCCAGGTTTGCTTGATACGTATTTAAAATCGTTTTTCATCTTTTTTTATGATTGTAAATATTTCAAATTTTCCTTGCAAAATATGATTACGAAATCATTATAACTGAGCAGAAAATGAAATACACTTTGAGTCATTTAATGCTTTTTACTTCTAATTTAAAATTTTCTGCAGTTTTTTCTGCATTTTATGGATATTCACAATCAATTTTACAGCTCTTTGGTGTGCGTCATCTGCCAATGAAAGAAATTTTATATTAAATGATGCATCTTCACTTACAAAAATTTCTAAGTGTGCTCACACTGACTCATTGCCCAACCACATAAATTGTTAAATTTATATACAGTATGGTGTAACTTCATTAACATCTTTATGAACATGGTCATCACTGATTCTTATTCCTTTTTCAAAAATTATTGATTATAAAAAGGAATTTAAATGAATGTAAATGTATGCATATATGAAGTGATTAATTATTGTAGCTGCACTCCAGTAATTTGTAACAGGATTTTCCATGAAAAATCAGGTTCTGTTAAGTAACTTGTTAATTTTCACATTTTTGAATAAAAAAACAAATATAGCTATAAAAAAAAAAAACTTTTAGTTAACTAATATAAATCATGATGATCAATTTGATTTGATATAAAACTTGTGACCAATATTGCATGCAAACTCGGTCTTTTCTTGAACTGTCTGTCTCAACAAACTCTAAAATCCATCTTTATGTAGAATAAGCGCTTTTAAAAATTTTGTGAAATTTTGAGACATGCCTTTTTGTTTAGTAACAAATTGAATTAATTTATATTTGTTTATATATAAAAATAAGCTCCTGGACATCACTGACCTCTTTTCTAACAATAAGGTTTTTTATACCGTGATCTCTTGAATGATTCTCAATATGAATAATTCCATCTTTACTTGTGTGTGATACGTTTTTGTTTCTTAATGAAAATGTAAGGATATATAAGAATCAAAAAAAAAAAAAAAAAATGTATATATATATTGCTTTTAGTTACATTAATTTCACTATCCTTTGTTTAACACCTGATTTCTATACTAGCATGGGGTGTATTAACAGCCATCTTTTAATGTGATTAAGGCTGTGTTTGGTGTAATTTGAAATTCCTTTGCAGCTGATATGTTTTTATAACCTCCCTTTCTCAGGCTGGTGTTACATGTCCAGCTCAACATTCTTATGCTGCTTTTAATTTATCAAAATCTTTCAGCTTCACTGCATATGTCTCATCTGAAGCCTCATGCAGCCTGTTTATAACCTTACTTTTCAAAGTTCTATTAGTTAGTAGTGCATGTAGTTCTCTAAATTTTCTCCGATTGTAATTTACCATACAAATAATGCTCGTTTTGATACACTCTTTTCAATGCCCAAAATTTAAATCATTTAATTACCAGAAATTATCAGCTACCTTTAAAGAGCCACTGATATTCATCACTAGAGCTGGAAATACCTCATTGTCTATAATATCACATTAGCAATGCTTGCATACAATCTGAATGTCAGTTCTTAACCTTCCTATAATGAAACTGAGTTTTTTTTTTTAATGTATCCTGCGTTTAAAATTCTGTAAAAAAAATGGCTTACTACAAGCACCTTTCCTGAAAAATTTACAAGGCTACATTCCATCTTCAAGGCCACTGCTGCTAATCATAAATTTATATTTATATTTATAATTATTTATAATTTATAATTTGTATTCAATTAACCCTTTTACTTCTAGTCTTTTCTTCCACTTTTCAAACTTTTTAACTGACCGTTCCATAGACTCTTTCATTTGAAACCTCCATAGATACCCTGTTCTGAAAATGTCTCTCAGACCAAAATAAATTACTAATTATCATGCTCTGATGTACACCAACATTCACACTAATGTCTTCACTGGATGAAATATTAACCCTAACACAACTACTAGCATCATTGTACATAGACTGCATCTTAACTCGTCACCCATTCCCCATCAGTGGCCAAACTAACCTTGTGAAACTGTTAAAAGTTTTCTCCAAACCTACAAAATGACAAAGAGATTGTTGCTTCATGCTAAATACTTTTTATAAAGCTGTTTGAGTAAATATATTGCATGTGTAGTGCTGCACCCTGGAACAAAGGCAATCTTCATCTTATCTCTATCAATTTAGTAGCTCATCAATCACTTTTTTGATAATTTTCATTACTTGATCAAAAAATTTTAATCCTATATAACTACATCTTTCTAGAGTGTCATCTTTTTTCGTAAAACAATTAAATTTAACACTTGACTGTCACTTCTTTGGTATAAAACCATAATTTTTGGTCTGATTGGCAAGATTTTAATAAGCTTAACTCCATTTCTGCAACAACACTTGATACTCCTGCAGCCTTGCCAATTTATATCTTCTCCTTTTCTAATCAGTTACTTTTAATCTGTATTACTGGCCCTTCTACTGCAGTAATCTGTGATGAACTATCCTCAGCCCAATCAAAATTAGTGTTATTTTCCTTCAAGTTAACTTCTTTTCCTCCTCTGTACTAGCCAAATACATATAGATTTGCTTCTCACCTACAACATTAGGTTCTTCTTTTGCTTTGCTGTTTTTAAATCTTCAATGCACTTGTCTTCCCTTCTCAACACATTTGCAAATCTGCTCTTTTGATTTTTTTAAGCAAACTGCACTTAACTTCTAATTAAATGTGCTTTTCTCCACCTGAAGTCCATCTTTTTCAAAGTCTACTCTATACATTGTTCAACCTAACCATTCCACCACACCATACTAAGCCTACTTATATCTAACTGGTGCTTTCGTCTACCTGCAGGTATCATCAGTGGCTTATGAAGACTGTTTTTCAAAGTAGTCAAATTCAAACATTATCATTATAACACTGACCACCATGACCCAAGTGAGCTTTTGCACTAAATTGTCTTGCTACATTCTTTTTACTGACCTTACAGGGCCTGAACTTTTCCTTAACTTACTTAAAAATTGTATTTATAAAAAGAAATTAAAAAAAAATCTTATTCTTACATAAAGAAATTTAAAAAATTTTATTTTTCTGATATGGAAATCAACTCCTCAGTGTCAACTGTTACTTTTCCAGAATAAATGCTCATACGTGCTGGTGTACAGACAGGTAATTTCACATTGAAATGTACTAAATGTTAAATATTTTATAAAATTTTGGAAATTTATTAGTTTGCCACTGCTTTAATGTTTTTTTAGGAGAAAACTCAGAGAAAATGTATCAAAATGTTATCCAAGTCTAACTAAAGAACAGTTATTAGAATTTATTCCAAACAAAGAAGAAATTTCTGTGTCAAAACTGTTAACTAGCTCAGATAAAACATTGACATGTTACTACCTTGAAAAAAATCCCTGGTTGTTAGAAGTGGAGGGTATTTTTCTACCTACAGGTAAGTAACTGTTTATCTCCGGGTGTTAGTTCCGATAATTTTCTGAAAATTTTTTTAAAATCTCCATCCTTGTACCACACTTTTCTTCTCAGTTAAATGTGCGATAAATGAGTAATTTTTTGTTGGTATTATTGTCATTTGTCACTGTTACCATACTCCTGCACACATCAAAACATTTACCACCAAAATCAGCTCAGTAGTAGGGAATTCACTGCAGAAGTTGTCTCATTAACTCTCTATATTGACCAGGCAGGTTAATTATGTTAATTTTTTTTTTTTTTTTTGTGAGATGCTTCATAATTTTCACAAGGAATGTTTCTGTGTATTGTATAGAAATATGATCTTTAAATTATTTTTTTAGTGTATGCGTTATGGGATACAAGACTTCCAATCCTTCGTTTTAATACAACACCAAATGTTTTCCCTGTTATCCTTGGTGGTGCAGGTGAGGTTTTTTTGTTGTTTTTCTCATGTGTTCTGTGGTTTCTATGTGTCTAACATTGTGGAGTGACTGGATATTAGATATGCAATACTACATATTAGATCAGGAGGAATGTATCAAAAATTGAGTATGGAAATGTTCAAAAGTTCGTGGTACAATTGTGAGCGTTAAAAAAAAATACAAAAATTGTTTTTTTGCCATAACTTTCCTTAAAATCAGGATTATTTGTTCCAAGTTTTTCAATGTTAAATTTATCACAAACCAGTAATACCTATGGTGGTCCCGGATTCTTTAACTAGCTTCAATTAAGAGAAATGTCAAAAATTTTCACATATTTTTTCTTTTTTAAAGACAAAAATTCTTATTAAGGTGCAAAATAGTTAACATCATTTTTACCCAAGATTTTTTTCAGAAAAAGTAGTTAGCATGTTGTTTAAAAAAAAAGAAGATAAAAATATAACGCATTTTTTTCATGAAAGGTTACATTTTTAACATTTTTCTCTCCTTCTGCCTCACAAATTTCTAAATCAAATTTTAATTTTTGATTCTGCATTTAGATTCATAAGCAGCTGAAAAGAAGAAAATGATAAATGTAAAACTTTATAACATAAATAAGTTAAAAAGATATATAACTGAGCCAATAAGTTTTCTTATACAATTTTGGACACTTTCAACTGTTGCAACATTTCTTGAATGCTATAAATAATGTTATTTTCCCAGGGGATATAGTTGATATTGTATATACCAGTTAATATTTCATCTTTTTTTTTAAATATTCTCATGCGATGCAGTGTCTTTCTTATCCCAAAATAGAATATCGTATGAGAAGTGTGTGTTAATTGCAAACAAAGTGATGTAAGAGCAGCTCTGTTCTTGAAACCCAAATTTTATTGTTTAAGAGAAGGATGCTGTGAAATTTTTGGTAGGGAAAGGGGGAGGGGGCGAGGGTAAGAAAAAACTGTCAGGGGTTAGTGTTGGCTAATGTTCAGTTTGAAAAGTTTAAAAAGTATCACAAATTATTTTTTTTGTTATCATTATTATTATTATTTATATTATTATATTTTTTAACTTTTTGGCATTTGTGAAGATTTTAGCCATTTTCTTACTTTTACTAAATAATTCGTATTGGTATGTAGTACATACTTTATTATTTATATTTGTATTTGTTATATTTATTTATTATATTTATTATTTATAGTTCATATTAAAATATCATTTTGTTCCTATATAAAAACTGTATTTGAAAGCATGTGTTGATTTTTGCGAACCCTCTTTATGCATGATTTTAAGAAAAGTTTTTGTACACATGACCTAAACATGTGTTTTAATATTTATTTAACCTTCCTCTAGTTATTAACATTTAGAATCACTTTAAACTGAACAAAAAACTTTGGCAAGTAACTTTAAATGGTAGAAATATCAAATTTATAAAATTGCTCAATATTTAACAATCTCAGAAAACAAGGTTACTTTTTTAACTGTTTTGTGTCTGTTAACATTTTATCATTTCATTTTTTCTAGAGAAATTTTGGCCAATGATAAGACCATTTGGTAACTGGCATTGTTGATTTCAACTCAATAGGGGGCTAATTATGGTTGTTTGCCTGGTCTTCTTCCTGGTATTCTTGTGAAAAAATAACCTAAAAACTAGTTTGTATTGTGATCACATGGCATGGTGTATTAAAAAAATCATGATATAAGCTATTAACTACTGTATCTTTTTATTTTTTTATTTTTCAAACGAAATAGTGGCCTAGAGCTTCCAGGTCATAACTCGTTTTAATATTGTTATATTTTTAACACAGAACTACCCTGAAGAAAAAAATATAAAAAAAATATCTGTTTGGAGTATCAGATATATATGTGATGATCGTTGCAGTAACTTTTAATCTGATTATCTTATTTATCTTTATCTTACTTTAAAGGTAAAGTAAGGGTCCAGCTAATCGAATTAAAGTAAAACAAATATTTATGTGGAAAGTTTTAAAATTTTTAAAGAAAATATTGCATCTAAATATTTTCTTGAAATGGTGCTCTTTAACGTTAACTACCACAGGACAGATCAAAGATTATCAGAATAATAATCAAGTAAAATTAAAATTATGACCACAGAATTATTTTGCAATAGCAATCAAAATCAACATCAAGAAGATTAAACTGAGATCATTTCTTGGGCTTCTCAGTGCTAAACATCTTCTATGAGATATAGCAGTGAAAATTAAGTTGATATTTTTCCAAAAGTTAGTTCATGAACTTTTCTCCAAAGCCCATAATTATTTTTTTCTGATATTTTTTGATACTGGACTTGAATATGCCCAAGTATGGACAAAATTCGCACTTGGCAGCCCAGGCTCAATTTATAACCTGAAAACAAAAAAAATAAATGCTTTTTAGCTTTTCTAAAAAAGTTACACTAACTGAAATTTTTAAATTTACATTTTAAATACAATACAGAAGATAAAGGAAATTTTTTTTTTACTCTTTATAAAATTCTTGTTCACTCTGTACAGATTTGGTCAAAAATGACACTTTAGAAATTTTCTCAAAATATTAATTTTTTTTTTAAAAACAGTATTTGAAGTTAAAGAACCGTAGAGGGAATTTTTTTACCCATATGACCACTTGCCAGAAATCCTTATCCTGGACCCTGGCCCCAAAATTTTTTTTTTAAATTTTTCATAAAGTTTCTTTTTTCTTAAATTTTTTTTGATTTTGTTTTTTTCTGTATATAGCACCCAAATATTCTTAAAAGGCTAAAAGCAAACTTTTGGACATTCACTTAAAGTAACCAAATAAAACACTTTTTTGAACTTTTTGTAGTTTATTTTGATACAGATCTCCCGTTGTTATTTTCAGAAATTTGAATGGGTAAGTGAAGATAAACAAATACAGATAATCATATGACAGTACATTTATTTGAGTAATAATGAATCAAAGTTTCAGCTTTAGATACTTTCATTGAGTTAAACAAGTGTAAATCTTTTTACGGACTGTATAAACAAACATGAGATGCGTGTGTAGAATTAGTGGATTTGTTTGCAATAATCGCAAAAATATCAAGAATTTTTTTATCAACAATTTTTCCCAAAATTATGACGCAGACGACGATATTCAGCCATTGATCTTTGGTTGAAAAAGTTGTGCATGAGCATAAACAGTTATGAATAACAAAGGTACATAATAGCAGTTTTTAACATGGTCCTTTTTTGTCATTTAGTTTCATAGAAAAAATCTTTTCTTAGTAACGAACCAAAAAATAGCCTGCAAATCTTCGTTAGTCTCATTTTCAGCATTTTTCTAGGCTGTGTTATAAGATAATTTTATGGTTACTTTAGATTTGATGTTCCCTGGTGTTATACCTCCCTCTGAAGGCTTTCCAGATTTTCAATGTGGAGCTCCATGCTTTGTTACAATGTCTGGAAATCTGTAAGTAAAATTTTGTAATGACAATTATATTTCTCAGAATTTTATAATGCTATTTAATTTGATGTGGGGTGTAAGAATTATAATATTTATTTATATTATTTATTTATATATAAAAATTCTACTTTGTTTGGAATAAGCCCTGTAAAAGGGTTTTTAGTCTTATTTCATGTAGGTTTTCCTATAAATCGTTTTTTCCATATAGGTAAAGAATTTTGTCCTAAAATTTAAAATTCTTCTAAAGAGGTAATTAAAAAGTCAACCACCCGATAAATTGACACAACATCAAACTGGTCCTTTTGAAACTCAAGTATTATCGGTAAGGTTTATGAAATGATGTGGCAGACAATGATAAGGTGTACTGCGAAGGTGAAAGATTTAAGGTTACAAAACAAATTGTTCGCATCTGAAGGAGCCTCTCTAACGTAATTGCAGTCATGGTTTTCTGAAATCATATTTAACGTGGTTAATATCAGCACCATAATTCCTTCAGTTCCCTCCAAAGTATCTATTCTTTAAATCCAACGTCTTGCTTGTTGATAACATGATTAGATTTAAGCGGTGTGACACACAGTTGAAGTATTTGACTTGCCTCCAGCCATACAGCTTGCACCGTCGTACCTTGGCCACACACATTTTGCAACAACAATGGCAGTCTTAAAAATCCTTCCTTTATATAAGTTTTTCACAACCAATGAACTCGATAAATTCCTCTTGAATTTGACCCGAATTGTCAACGAACTGTAAACATAGTGAAAGTTGCTCAATCTGACTTGCATCACTTGCTTCATTTGCTATGATCAAAAAAACTTCGCCTCTTTGATCTACTCAACAATCGACCTCCTGATGAATTTCCCAAAAGTCAAAATTTTATTTTTTATCATTTTGGAGTATGTGGCATTTTTTGGTGCAGTTGCGAAGTGATTTTCTAAAATCTTATTGCCACTGTCAATTTGAAATTTGAGGAAAGTTTGAAACTTACCAGCATACTAAAATCTTGTGAATCATTGAGATGTCCTCTCAAAGCAATGTTTTTTTTTTGTGATACAGTACAACAGTCTTGATGACTGGGTCAAGTTATTTTCTGTTGTTAGCGATGATTTCTTTCCACTTGGAGTTGATGATCTCATCGATTATGTACTGCTTACGCTGCATGTGGAATAAAAAGCTTTCCATGATGGTGGATGTAGTTTTATGAAATTTGATATTTTTTTGACATAGTCATCTGCTAGTAGTGCCATTCCAATGAGTAAAAAGTTCAACAACAAGTTTCTTAGCGTGATTGTGGATCCCTATTGAGTTTCCAAAAGCGACACAAGGCAAAAAAAATACAGTCATAATATGCAGAATAAGTTAACCACGGTAAATAAGAAGGTAATCTAATGTCCAGATAACGAGCATTCATTCTCCAATGTCTTCTGCACTCAGCATATTGCGGAAATATATATCCCGGTAGAGGTTTCCATACATCCTGCAGTAAAGCAAATTTTTTATTGTCCTTTAGCGTATTTAAAGTTTTGCAGTTTAACATCATTCCGGTTCTCCTCATGCTGGCATTTTCCAGTCACACCAAGATTTTAGTTCTTTTTGCGACTAATTGTTGATATCAAATCGTTGACATTTAGCTGTTTGGGTGGTGGCAATATGTTTTGATTGGAATTAGCAATGTTAGTTAGAGGAGTTAGAGGTTCCTTTAAAAACGGTATTAAGTATGGATTGAGATTGTTCAGCATTTGAAACACAAATGGTTGATTCTGATTTGATGATTGAAAGGAAAATAGATAGTTTGGTCATACCACAGGGTATTGTTTTAGAAGATGACAATTTCGTGAAGCTATATATATATATATACATATATACATGTATACATATATGCACATAAATATATATAATGTTGATAACAAAGAACGCTTAGAAACTAGTTGTTTTTTTATTCAAGATTGGTGCAAAATGTATAAGTGTTTGGGCTTTTATTTTTAAAGATGACAATTTTGTAGTACTTGATAAACCCTGTGTTCCTGTCAACGAATTTATATTGGAAAGAACAAAATGATTCGGATTTGTAAATAACATTGAAGTCGATGACCATAGAAGACTTACTCGCTTCTTCAAATTTACATGTATACATATATACATGTACACACACATATA
>JAUZNK010004116.1:0-10573 GCA_035046665.1 Euphysa ruthae | reverse complement strand
TACATATGTATACATATATATCTATATATATACATATTTATCTGATTAGGTTTGTTGACTTAGTAGACAGCTTCTTCGATGATCGTATTGTATTCCTGTTGAAATGAATGATCTTTTTTCCATGAGTGTATAGCGATTTCGTTAGATATGTCGTGTTTTTTGACTGCGCGCTTATGTTCGTTAGTTCTGCTTTTTAAGGATCTTTTGGATTCTCCAATGTATACAGAAGGGTACGTTTGGCATGGAATACGTTAGATGATGTTACTCTTTTGATCGATTTTGATAAGGTCTTTTGGAATCAAAAGTAAATTGTGTAATGTTTGCTGCGAGTAAAAAGTTGTTTGATTATAATGCTGTTTTAAAAGACGTTTTAAGGATTCACAAAGACGAGGGACCATATGGAAGGTTAACGGACCTCTTTGAATCTTTTTGTTGTCTGAATGGCTGGTTTAGGAGCATTAAGTTTTTAGCAGTTTTGGTTGATGAACTTTTTTGAAGAGTTGTTAGCGATAAAAACGGTTTCGATATTTTGATATTCGTTGGCCAGTTTATCTCGACTCTGACCGTGTATGACACATCTAACAAGACCGCTATAAACTCATGGGAAAAATATTGTTCATTTTATTGGGATAACGAATCGATCTTCGACTCCGGTCTTCGCCTCATCTCTCACAAAATTAAAGAAGCTAACTAGTCTGTCAAATAAATTAATGTTTTTTATCTAATTACGTATACTCTTTCCGATATGTGGTTACTTTAATTTAAAAAAATTTTTATGGAGTATATATCTTATTCAATAGATAAAGAGAAAAAATTTTTATACAATTTATGAAAGTTTGTTTAATTTATTTGATACCATATATTTTGAAATAAAAATGAAACTAATAAATATAATAAATATAATAAAAAAAAGGATTCATCAGAATTAAATCCAGTTAAAGGTGTATCTTCAGCAACTTCATATTTCTTGTCAGGCCCTATACTGTGTAGACCAACCTTTGCACTAGTATTTCCAACTTCACATCGGTAACAGTTCTGGTTCTCGACACATTCTGCAGTATATACAGGCTAAATATTAAAATGTACATAGTTTTTTGCTACACTTGCTCACTTTTACTGCATCAAGAAGTGTAATTTTAGGGCGGTTATAATATATAATTACTTTTTCGGCGGAATCTTATTGTTTTTAAATTTTACATAAAATTCAAGAATTAATTTTCATCTATTGGCTGTTGTAGCTTACAAAGCTAAAATCTCATAGAGTATATGAAAATCAAAAGGAGCAAAATGAAGTGGTAACATGAAGATGATGATGATGAAAACAATGACCATGATAATGACATAGACAATGACGATGAAGATAATGATGATCACGACGACGACAAAGCTGATGATGATGATGACGATGATGATGATGATGACGACAACTACAACGATGATGATGATGATAAAGAGCCTTTTAAAATAAAAAATATTTCATGAAAATGGTTTAATCAACATTGACTTTTTCAAAAAAAAAAAGTTAGTTTTACTTAGAAAGAAGCAGGCTGTTATATCTTTACTTAAGTTTGTTTGATTTTGTGATTTTGGTTTCCATTTCTGTAAGAAGTAAGTAATATTAGAAAATATTTAAAGTGAACACCTCCAAATTGCTTCAAATTTTGTTATTTGGATTAAAAATATAGTAAAAATATAATAAAGTCCATGTGGTATATTAGGCCCGTCTAAATATCATTGTTCGAAACTACCCAAAACTGCATTTTCGACAGTGTTTAAGCTCAAATAACGGCATAGGCTTGTTTTGCACACAGGCAATGCTTTGGATTCTGTTTTGCTAACTTAAATACTCTTCAAAAACTCAAAAAAACTTACGGCATTTACTTGGCATTAGCTGCATAAGTCAAATGTAAAAAAAAACCATTGTTTCTTTAGAAAAAAAGCTGTTATTACCAAGGCCAGCACTTCTAGAATATCAAATATTGACATATTTATATTATTGACCATTTGTGTCTAAGAAATTTGCTCAACCAAACAACCCAACGAATTTGAGCTAGCGTTGTATTACACAATAAGTTTTGCTCAGAAACTTAGAGATAAGATGGAGATAAATTTCCACATTTCTCTCTGTATTCAAACGTTCTATGACTGTGCCAAATCCTCATAGTCCCAACTCTCTCAAGAAATGCTTGTAATAAATTTTTTTAGAGAACTCATGTTAAGTATGTTAAATATTACAAAATAAAGCTCTGAAAAATTGTAAAAAATTTATTTATTTTTTGGGGAATTTCAGGAATACACTGTAATTCAAAGTACACTGATTTAAAAACAAAAATATTAGTTAAATAAAAAATAATATAAAAAAACGTAAATAAAATGAGTAAAAAAATCATGAAGTTTTAAAATAGGTATTTGATTCTACTTTACTAGTGAAAAATTGTAAACATTCATGTTTGAAATCTTGATTAGATAGAGCATTGTTGACAATATGTTGGAGAATGGAGATCAATGCGGCATAGAATATCATCATCACTATATGAGATTTTGTCTTATGGAGATGGCCATTGGCAGGAGTTTAACAAAAAGATTAACAAGTTGTGTTAGAACGAGATAAACGTGACCTCATATCAGATAAACTGTAAAAAAAAGAATCGGAACTAGCTTCTACTAGTGCAACATTTTGCAAAAAAATACAAGATCTTCTCCAAAATCATTCATCAGTTAACAAAACTATTTAATATTCCTTGTCAATTTGCAAAAGTCTACATCCATTAAAATTTCCTTGATGACCTGCAATATTACTACGTCACTAATAAACTAATAAACATTTCTTAAAAACACTTGATTTCATGCTACTTATTATAAAAATCAACAAGGGAGAATTAGAAATTGAAAACGTTTTTTGTGGCCAAATTTCCGAGCTTCTAGTGCTGTGTGGTGTTGTGTGGTCGTTGACCCACTTATCAACAATTCAAGTCACGCTAGTCAACCACGCTAGGTGTAAAATTACACGTAATACTACTACATGTTTTCACATCTACAACTGACAAATCCAGACTTCAGCAAATCCTTCGAGCTGTCCAACACTACTATCACTCAAATTATTGTTTATTGACAAAAACGTAATAACTTGAGTAGTTTCACGGAACAGGGGCATCGCTACTTGCCGAGGTTGGGCATGATTTGCCCAGAATTATTGGTTTGAAAAACTTTGTTAAACAGACTTTGCGCAAATAGATTAGTCAGTGCTAAATCATCGCCAGCTACGGTGCTACTTTCAAAATAAAAAGCCAACAAGTGTTTAGCATATATTTTTGTTTTATTTTAAAACATCATATAAAATCTAAAAAATTTTTGAAACAGTTGTTAAATATCCTAGGTAACAAGCTTTTTGTTGCCACATTATCTGGAAGACCAGCATAAAACTATACAACCTATTTAAAACACTTTAAGATAAACAATTACAACAATAACAACATTAAGAAATAACTAAATTTAGTAATTTTACAACCATTAAATAAATTTTACTCAGAAAATATCTAGAATGGCTTAAAGTTTTCGATATCTGACCCACCGTCTAAATTTTCTTTTAGCGCACAGACTGATTCAGCAAGCACTTTTAAAAATATTTTCAGGAAAATAATTAATTAATGTGCACTGAAAATGGTCTAATTTAGCATGCACTGTTCTAATTTAGGGCGCATGGATTTTCAATGAACATTTTTTTTTGCCTGAATTTTTTTTTGCACCTACTGACTAAAATAGATAAATCATGAATTAAAGTCAATGAAAAAAGCAAACAAACTTCATCAAATGAAGCATTAAATTTCAAACTAGCATATTTTCTTCTATCAGTCTTAAAACAATAGCTCCAAAACCTCTATAACGCGTTAACTCCACATGTCATAGTTTAAGAAAAAAAAAATACTGCATTGAAGTAAACCCCAGCATCGATGTTTATTATAAATTACTGTTTTAGTCACTGTGTCAACCTGTGTTAAAAACATGTTAAAAAATAGAAGAGAAATCATGGCATGAACCATTGAGCGTATTCTATCTTTTTGTCTATTTCAATTATCTTCGCTGCGATTGCTTACCAATCATACATCAACGATATAGGATTATCTTCAGCTTGAAGTTCTAGATTCACCCCCTACATTAGGCAGGACATGTTGAAAATGCACTTTATGGTCAAATATAAAGGTAGAAAATCTGTGGAAAATCGAATGTCATTTTTCGGGTGAAGTTAACATTTACTATTATCTATTTAAGTCGTTTTTTGGGTAAAGGTAATAGTTTCTATCTCTGTAATATTTTGGGTGGACAGAGAAGACAGAAGTAGATGTTACTAGACGTCTGCTAACAGTGTCTACCTCTGTTATCTATCTAGAACTGAAAAAACCATAAAAGTTATCATATAAATCTGAGAGGGACGTATAAAGAGTTAAAATTGAAACAAAATACAAAAAAATAATGATAAATGTTTTTTCTCCCAGACTCCTAGTATTGTATTACAACTTTAAGAAAACGAAATTCTTGTTCAAACCTGGCTGATTTCTGCGTTTTAGAAAGAACAGGCATCAAAAATAGTAATATAGCCAAACCAATCACTTCAAAAGATGTCAAAACAATTTATAGTTTTCTAAAAATTGAAAATACAATCATTTAAAACATTCATGTAATTGAATCTTTTGAGAATGGTAATGTCTGGTTCTCGCACGCATCAGCAAATCACCCAAGTATAAAGCCATCGGAATAAAGGATTTGCATCTCAATTCAGATTTTTTGGAAAATAAATTTAGAAATTTTACTTCTATGTGATTTTAATAACACGGTTAAGATAGAAATAAATTAGATGTCAAAATTTAAAACTTTCCTATGGTTGCATTGGGAAAACTTTGTAACATTTGTTTGATTAAACGGAAAAATGGCCATGCATAAGATTTTCAAAATTTCACATAAAATGTTGGTTTGCAGAAAGATGTTTTAGTGTGTGTAAGTTGTCAAAATACAACGATAAAAAATACAACAAAAAACTTTGATTTCTTTATCAAAGTAAGGCATTTTAGGTGAAAAACAATAGTCATTACAAAATGAAATATCCTATCAAGCCGTAACTTCAAGCAAAATGAAAAAAGATCGCTCAGAAATTTTCGCTCCTACCAAGGAAATAGAATCAAGAAGAAAACCCCTCCATTTAATATTGGCATATAAAAACGGATTATGTGTGACAAAAAATCACTTAAAAAAAAATACAAGTGTGGAAAATACGCAGAAAAATAGCATAGAATAACTAAAAATAGATTTCGGATAATATGAGTTAGAAAAAAGCGTTTTATTGAAACCTGATTGAAAATCTTTTAAAAGCGACAATAAATCCACAGTAAAACGAAACAATAGTAATATTAGTGAAAATATTAATACTCGTTTCTTTTTCATAACTTAAAAAAAATTAAATAATAAAATTTTTGACAAGTATCAAGCTCCTGCATAAATCCTTAAATTATCAAATAAAACTCAATTGAAATGCTTTCATCTCTATAGTTACTTGTCCAGGAAAATCCTTCCAACTGGTTTTGGACATAGCTACATAAGCTAAAATAAATAGTATTAGAGTCAGTAAAAACAGTTAACAAAAAAAGTTCATTAAAACAAAATGAAATAAGTTTTAACCTGAGTCTAATGTTTAATTAAAGAATGCAAAGATATTTATAGTATTTTGATATTTTTTTTAAAAGACTCTCTGCAAAATTTTTTGTGAAGCATACTTATAGCATCTACATCAAAGTAAATCAAGGACACTTTTTCATGCGAAAAAGTTATCCAAAAATGGACTCCCAAACAATCTATTTAATGAACAATCTAGAAATTTACAAGAAATGACAAGATTAAATTTTAGAATGGATCTTTTTATTAAAGAGTAGTTATCAACAACAAAAATAGAGTAGCTTGAGTGTTGGGAAAAGTCAAGTCAAAGCGTTCATTTAATCGATAGTAATAAAATTTTCTGTCGATGTTGACTCAGATTAAAGTTCAATTTGGGCAAAGTGAAGAATACTGACATTTAAGTAGTTTAGGGGCGGCATCTAAATCTGTTATTTACATGATAAAGGTGACGCTGGCTATAAATAAGGACCAAAAATGTTTTTCCAAGAGAGTAAAAACTTTATAAGCAAAGTTTAAAGAGAACAAGCTTCAATAAGTTCTGAGAAATTTTGTTTTAAACGAAAAATGGCCATGTTTTAGGTTTTACAAACAAGACTAAAAAACAATGTGATTTAAAAATGAAAAGTAATGCAAAACTTCAATCATCATAAAAAATTTCAACACCAACTGAATATACTTGCTTAAAATGTAAAAAACAAAATTTTCTAAAACCAAAAAACTAAAAATTTTCAAAATTATTCTATCATTAATTCACCATTAATTTAACTCTGTATAACGATATCGCTTATAAAAAATTAATTTAGAATGATAAGGAAATTATTTGACTACATTACACTTTATACCATACGTTCAAAAATTAATTTAATAAAACTAACACAATCATATTGTTACTTACCCTTCAAGTAGAAAGAAATCGAATGATTAAAAACAAAGTTAAATATTCAAGAAAATTTTCAGATGAGTAGATCATGATTAGACAGTGGACATAAATTTTGCTTAGAAATCCAATGGAAATTGAAAGGAAATTTCATTGTGGTATTATTGGAAATTCAAAATCCAAAGAATGCAAAAACAATTAGAAAAAAAAGAAATACTAGTCTAAATAAAAATGTCCTTAACTTAAGGCGTACAATTTTCTTTCAAACAAAAAAAAAATGTTATTTAATTTTTTTACTTGCTTATAACTTGTTGTTGGAACAACTATAAACCATACAGAATCTTTATTTAATGTATGAAAAAAATACACAAATCTCCAATGTTGTTTTATTAAATTTACCGAGTTTTTCTGAATAGCTCCAATTTTGTTATAAATTAAATGAATTTAAAAAAAAGGCCTACATAGAAATTAAAATAATATTATCTGACAAAAGTCATATTTAGCTCATGCTGTATGAAATCTTATTGATGCTTTTATGTCTATATTAGCCTACTAGAAAATTTATGAATCGATAGCAATGTTATTTAAAAATTTAAATACTGAAGGGTATCTGAAGAGCATGGAGTCTGAAGTTGCTGCTAATTTTTTCTCATTTTATTACCGTTGATATGACAACAGACAAGATTTACACTTTAACATAATTTTTGAAACAAAAATAAAACTCACGAATACTTTTTGCAAATTTTGAAGTAAAAAATTCAAAAATTGAAACTAATTTTATTTGTTATAAAAACATTTTTGAAACGTTTTCTAGAAAACATCAGAGAAATTAAGAAATAATTATAAAATCAATAGCTCATCTTTATTCTCGTTTATCTTGATGTTTTTTAAGGAACTTAAGAGCAGTTAGTGTTATGCCTCAGAATCAGTTAAAATAGTTGCAACAGATAACTCAGGTTTCAAGAATTGCAAGAAAATATTATTTTTAGGTTTAAAATGATCACATTTATACTCTATCCTTACTACTAACAAAATAATAACGACAAAAAATTTTCCATAGAATAAAAAACTAGTAAATAACAACAAATGGATATAGCAACGTTATAAAAAAACATGTTAGCATCGAAAAACACAATATTTTTATTTAACACAACAAACATATTTACATTATTTTTAAAACTCACTATGATAAAGAATTTAAAACTACTCTCATACTTGAAATTAAAAAATGTTTACATACTTTTAATAAAAAGTACCACTAATTTTCATCAGCAGTAAAAAATATGCCCTATGTAAAATGAAAGCGGAAGGTCATTTTTACAAGCAATAATAGTGATTAAAAGCAGTAATGAATAAAAACTTTGCTTATGTTTAATTGAAGGTGCTTACAGATTCTAGAAAATACCAAAAGTACTCAAGGAAATATTTGCAGAATACAACACTTACGCATGAATAAACTTCTTTTTCAAAGGAGACGGCCCAAGGAAGAAATAGCATACCGCACAGGCAAAAGATCCATGTATAACAAGTTGCCTGCCATTTTTCTAAAACAAATAGACTGCATCAAAATAACTTTTAATAGTTTTTAACAGCTTAATAACTAATAATCAGACTGCTATTAGTTTATACACTTTGTTGTGTTCAATAATTTCACTTACAACAACATAACTTAAACTCAGTTTTCACCATCTCAAACACTTCGAACCAGTAAATTCTAAAATTTAGGTCAAAATGACAGAAAGTGAATTCTAGGGGGGCTAGGAAAAGTAATAGATTGGATGGAATAGACTCAAAATCTATGTTGGTATCAATGATTAGCATATTTGAAAGTTGTTCTTTCGTAAGATAATGATAATGCAATAGGATTTATATTATTAAGTCATTATATTTAATGCTGTTTTTGTGGATTCAACAATCACAAGCATCTCACTAGAGAGCATGGTGTCTGGTATCAACATGATTGCCGCATAAACCACAAAGATAAGCCACAGTCATGCGCTGCACAGTATATAATATTATTTAAAAAAAAAATGAAAAAATTTACAATAAAGAGCAACAAAAAATTATTAAAAAAAAATTGTGAAGACGAATTTAAAATTGCTTCAAACAAAAACCTCTGGTGGCTGGAAAATCAACGAGAAATAAAAATAAACAAGGAAAAAAAAACACTGTTGCGATAATTTAAAGAAACAAAATGTTTAGCTAATGTGTTAACAAGGTTAATTTCTAAGAACGTCTAATTACAACATTTTATAAGCAAATATGGAGAAGAGTTAAAAAAACTATCTGTTCAACAAGGAAAACAATACTTTAATATCAAAAAGCATCAAAAGTTCAATTAATAATATAACAAGAAATTAAATAAAAAAAAGAAAAAAAAATTTGTCAGAGAGAAATCGAGCAACAAACTGCAAGGGAATGTAATAAATTTTTAAGTGTCCTGGATTTTAGGATTTTACTGTATGGCATATTTATCTATTAACTTAAATTTCATTACACATGGCGTAATTTATGAGCATCACGATGAAGAACAAAAGTGAGCAAAGAAAAAGCTATTTGAACTACTAATACAGCTAGCAGATAAGACAAAGCTTTAGCAAATTTTTACATCAGTCTAATCGATATCAACAGATAGCTTTTCAATATATAACTGTTAGTCATCAGTGTTACTTTAATGCAGATCATTATTTTGTAGTGCTATCCAGCAAAACAACGTTAAAAATTGGATGGTGGAAACATTATCAGCAAATATAGGCATTTATTCAGTAGCAAATTTCAAGTTATAAACGTAGCTTCTTATTTACGACGCAAATTAAAGTCAAAAAAATTTCAAACCAGAGACTTAATCCAAGAAAGGGTTCTTCGGTATTAAAATCTTTAAAAAAAATTCTGAAAATTTTTACTTAATTAATCTTCATAGCTAAACATGCATAGTTCAAAGCTTTATAGCTCAAATGTACATAAAAACTATTTATGGAGACAACCAAACAATAAATATTTTTTGACATACACTGACAGTACGTAAAAATATATATCAAGATGTTACTTGAAAACATTATACTTATATATATTTTCATTTCTTTAATATCTTCATTATAGGGTTCTCTTCATAGATCCCCTAAATTTTCTAGCCTGTCCTTTAGTCCCAATGTTTGCTCACCTCCTCAAAACAAAAACAACTTCCAGATCAAAAAAAATCCTCCTATAATTTAGCTAAACTTTTTTTTACAACACTTTTAAATGAAGTAGCAGCCTTTGCTAAACTTTACACTCAAAATGGCCAAAAACCAAGAAATTACAGTTAAATTACATTAAACCAAAAACTATGCAGTTTCTTATTCTGGTTTTGATTTGGCACAAACCAAAATAGTTAGCAAGCAAGAATGCACCCATTTTAACAAACAAACAAACAAAGAAATAAACTAAAAGAGTTAACCAGCAAGCACCCGTTTAAAAAAAAAATAAATTAAGAAATGCATACCTGGCTTTAATATTACATATACTTTATCAAAACTTAACTTCAAAAAGAAATTAATAGCAGATCTTGAGAATAACACGACAATGTATGTAAATTTTTGCCTTATATACCACAAAACGAGGCTAATGAGCCTTTTTGTCAAAGGGCTGGCTTTTTCATGTAATTTTACTTGCTAACCTTCAGTTTATTTAAAAAAAAAAAAAAAAATTATCAATAATATTTTTACGAAAATAAATAGATATAGACAGCTAGCATGGAGGTATGAATAGACGAAAAAGTTAATTTGAAAAAGTCAATTTCAAAAATTTGCCAACGAGAATCTTTTTTCAGAAATTCAGCTTTTTCATTTCGTTTGCTTAATAAATTATACCGAATTTTTCGGTATTCTGACTATGTCAGGTTGACTTTCTCATTAAGCCTTAGCAAGTCTTCCATTATGTATCTCTTCATTTTAAATAAAAAATTATTACTGTTTATTTAGAAAGTTTCAGGGATTTTTCTCGTAAATAAATCCTAGAATAAAACTTCAATACAACTTATATATCTACATATAT
>JAUZNK010004115.1:0-10574 GCA_035046665.1 Euphysa ruthae | reverse complement strand
ATAAATATATATATATATATATATATATATATCAATACCACTCAATTTCCGCCTAATATTGTTGGCACACCTTTCTCTTAAACTTAAACTTCTGTTTATGCTAAATTGGTCATAAATGTTCCATTTTCAGATTCCAATTTTCATCTAAAAGCAAAATATTTATTTTCTAAGGAGCTTTACTTCCATCTTTAAACTTAAGGAGCTTGTGATTCAGCAACAAAAACATTTTAGGCATTTTTAATATTAACGTACTGTCAAATAAACACTTGCTACCATCTTTAATATCAATATTCTTATGAAAGAAAATTTAGACAAATAGAGTTTCTCACAAATGACTGATATCAAATTTATAGAACTAAGTTTATCTCAAACTCATAACCACATATTGCAAAAATATCTTCCAAAAATAAGCCTAACTACCTCATAATCGTAAGTCAAATCTGTTTTTGATCCAACCATAGCAACATTGAGTTCATTGTTTACCCATCTAAGAGAAATAGTATAAACCTCATACATAATATAATCATAACATAATTATTCACAATAAGAAGAAACAAATAAACAAACAAATAAAAATACAAACAAACCAAAAATACAAACAAACAAATAAATAATTAAACACGACGTAAAGGTCAACATGTAGCTTAGGAATATTGAGGTAATGCATTAATAAGTCTAGAAAACATTTTTAAATTTTAAACTTTTGAAACAAAAAAGCTATAATGATTAAAGTCTTGCTAATGTAAATTTTAAATTTAAATAGTAGTAAAAAGGTCTACTCTCAACTTTCTAAAAAAGAAAACATTTACATACGCTTTTCGTATACGTGCATTCACCATAGGTGCTTCGTAACGTGGTGAACTGCCAACAAGTAATAAAACATCAGCTTCTTCGATACCAGCTATAGTTGTGTTAAACAAATAGTTTGAGCGCAAATCAGTGCTATAAACAACAAATAAGCAGTCAATATAAATACAAAAAATGTGTGATGCTTTAGTACTATCACTAGCAACAGAATAAACTAGCAATAGAACAGAATAGATTGAAAAAATTTGATCTATTTTTTTAAGACTTACGTATGTGATCATGCAAAATGTTTTATTATGCAATAATTTTATGTTCTGCAGGTGTGTATGTTTCTTAAAATACTTTTGCTCAAAATGATAGCACATGTTTCTATAGACACTATAACACATAATTCATGAAAACAAAGAGATAAATGTATTTTTATCTTTACTTTTTTAGATTGCGAAAAACAAAAAATTAAGAAAAACAAGGAATATATTGGAATAAGAAGAACCCACTTTAAATATACTTTCAAAATAAAATATTATAAATAAAATATAACTGACAAAAGGAAAAAAAAATTCTACCATTAAAAACATATTTTTTTAAAATTATATTTTTGTATGGATTATATAAATATAAAGCGCTAATGCAGTGTTCCAGGTGGACTTTTAACAAATATTTACAGCCATTTACAGTCTCATATTTTGATTTTGCGTCATCAATTCATTGATGAAACTTTCTAATACTTCATCCTCAACTGCATCCTTTGGGCTTTCGGTTGTGATTAGCAGGAGACTTTCGACTGTTGTCTGTAAACACATGTTTCGCAGACTATTTTTCAAAAAATTTTAATTTTGAGAACAATCTCTCGACACAAGCTGCACTCATGGGATTATCATCAGTAGATGCAAAAGAGACATATAATTTTGGTACAGAACAGAATTTACATGATTACATTTTAAACTGATTCATAAATTTGTTGCATTGTATCTTTTTTTAAATTTTCTCTCGTTGTTCAAGAGAACAGACTTTTAAAATTTCCATATAACAACGAGTTTACCACTCTTCGCGTTTTGTGTAAATTAAAAATTTGAAGTTGTCAAACTCTAGTTTTGTCATCACTGGATCGACATCTCTCTCATGTTGTATAGTGCTTCTAAACTCAGTGCTTTGACAAAGTTCTCTGTAATATAATAACAAGGTCTCAAGTTTGTCTTTCCAGAACTCGCGTAAATCGGCCATATCATCTCTAGGGAAGTTACGTGGATTGCTAAAACTGCATTTATTCAAAGTTTAGTCTTGAAAGCTTCTACAAACTTGCAGTAAACAATTTCTTCAAAACTTTCAATTGTAAACAGGAAAACCTTGATTCTGAGGAGACTAGATGCAGACAAAGAAGAACAAATATTGGCTGTATCCGCTTTCATTTTTTCAAAGTTTTAGGCGGTAAAGTGCTTGCGAACTGAGCCGTTAACAGCATTTGTCGGCTTTTTCAACATAAACTGGAATGTCACTTAAAAAAATGATTTTTGAACAAAATTGTAAGGATCTTACAAAAAAACTTTATAGTTTAAATACAAAGTTTGGCCAGGCTCTTTCGTGAGCAGCAGTCCAACGTGTAGTACTTGGGGCATACAGGTACAACAGGACTTATATCGCCATAAACTTTTGAACTATCTTGTAACAAATGTATAGCCAGAATACGATATTTGAAAAATTCCCAAGGATTTCACAAAAAAGAATCGGCCACTTTAACACTGAAAGTTTACTAAAATATGCTTAAAGCATAACGCTAACTTATGACTACTGCAACCAATCCAAATAAGCTGCAGAACAGAATGTTCTAAATGTGCTTTTAAACTGCTTCTTTCTCCAGATATTTTTTCGTGTTATTTTCTACATATCGATAATTAAAAAGTTTTTTAAGTATGTTACAATACTTCAATATTTAAATAAATTAAAAACAGCAAGGACCGCTCTAGAAAAACGAAAGTTTTTGAAAGAACAGTCAGTGGTCGATGCTTGTTTTCGTTCCTTCTACTTATTTATTTCTTAAATATTCTCTGTTATTGGGAATTTCAAACTCACCTGAACATGTAGGCTTAAAACATATCAGCTAAAATATACAGTTTAATAAATTAAATTCAGAGTGAAGAAAAGCGATCATAGCAAGATTTAACATAGTTGATATTCAGATACCAGACCCAATGTTAGTTACGGCAACAATAATAAAGGCAAGTATGACAAATGAAAAGCAAATGTGAGCCAGAAAAATTATGGTGCTTTTGATTTACAAAAATAATTTGTGAAAGTTGTAAGCAAATAAATGAGTTATATTTCTTCAAGTTTAATTTTTAATTTTCATGTTTTACACCAATATATTTGAGTAGATTTGACTCCCTTTTCATTTTTACGGAAATGAAACATAAACTATAACGGTTCTTACCCAGCACCACTGTTTGGGAACCCTTCTTCTGTGAACAAACTCTCACAGTTAAATCTGTTAAACAAATCTTTTATAGCAACAAGCGTTTCTGCATCAACCATGTCCCCAGCAACAACAGCCATATCTTTTCCATTAGTAGAGTGAAGAGCACCGGCAACTTTAACTAATGCATCTTCCCAACCACATGGCTGCATTAACCCATTTGCATTACGGACATAAGGCGTAGTTAACCGCTGACGTTTTAAACCATCATAAGCAAATCTAGTTAATCAAGATTTACAAATCTATTTTAGCAATATATTTTTTTCATAACTATATATAACAAAGTGATAAAAAACGACTTACTATTCCCTTTTATTTCTATTTATCAATCCATTTTCAGGGTGCAAACACATAGCTTTATCATTGATGTCTGCCATCCTTTCAAACACTCTATATTCACCCAGAGATATACATAGCTTTATCAGAGGCGTCAGTCATCCTTTTGCAAGCAAACATTCTTATTTTCACCCAGAGAATTTTTGAGATACCCCTTTCAACCAATCCTAACTTACCAAAAATAAAATCTCACTGTCACTCTTACAAACTAAACTTTTAGTAAACATCTAGTTTCTAAAAACATTGAGTCTAAAGGAATAGTCTAAAAGAATATCAAGGTCATTGTAAGAAAAAACCAACTCTTTATACTACAATAACAGTTTACTACTATAACCATCATAATCATGGATAGTTATCAACATTTACAAATTTTGCAGCAGACACTTCAGAGAAAATCACTGAAAAATTTAGTCTTAAAATAATATTGGTAGAAGATGAGCAAATCATTTAATAAAGTGTTGGAGACCCTTCAGCTAAATTGCTTTTATAAGAGTTTATTTTTGGTAATACCTGCACTAGGAGTCTTGCTAACCAAGGTTATAACCATCAATTAACAGAGGCAACCATCTATATCAGATACCAAACTGGTAAAGTATTTAAGGAAATTAGTTTTTTACCAGAAAAAATTTGATTGGCTACTAAAATTGATAACAAATAAAATATTACTTAAAAATTACATAGTAATATATTGTTGTTGCAGCAACAACAAACCTACATTTAAAAATAAATAACCTCAAAAAAACCTGTTCTAAATAAAAACAAAACTGAAACTTTTTGGATATCCCCCCAAAAAACTATACAATTTTCAGCTTTGACAGCAATAGTAAATTTATAAATAGAGCTTTATTTCCGTCATGGGCAATCGTCAATTCAATGCAATAAATTTATTTAACAAGATAACTTAAATACAATAATTATAAAACACATAATTTCACAACAAGAAACATTACAAACAACATTTACACGAACAATTTTACACGAACAATTTTATCCATTCCACTCTTTCATTTGACGTTTAAAAATTTGCAGAGGGAGAAGTTTTATTAAAATTTGGGTGTTCCAAATAAGACTGCCCTTAAACTGGAATGTATTCCATAGGTCGTGGAAATAACGGGAGGAAGATTAAATACAAAGGCAATTCTAAGGTGTTACCTATTTTATAGAGAAAATATGAATTAGTTTAGGACTCATGTGATTGATTGACTTATAAATTTCAGTCATCAACAACAATTTTTGTAAAAAAAAAAGAAAAAAAAAAATTATTTAAGTTGTCCATTCACATAATTGACATTATAAGTATTCGAGCTGAAAACAAGCACACTGCCAACGGTATCAAACTAAGGTGAATAACCATTAAAGATCTCTGGTTAAACAACACAACATGGTGTCACACCAATGTCCATCAATACAATCAAGTATTGCAATAGCTAGTGTACCAGAAAGCCTTTAATACTCCTCATCATTCGAATTGTTTAAGTGTAACAGCTTCCGCAACAAGCTTTTTAATCACACTTATACGGAAATCAATTTGTGTGTTCTTGTACGGATGTCCAATTTTCTGGCAGTGTCCCTTCCAAAGAATAAAAGCATTAACCATTATGTCCATGGGGTGAATCTTTTCAAGTACCTTCTTTATTTTAGAAAATGCAGGATGATATGAAAGGTTCAGTGCTAAACTCTTGGGTACCGAATACAGAATGAACGCAAACAAAAATTTGTAATCTTTTTAGAAAAATGGTGAGGAAAACTAGTAATAAAGAGAAAGATCACCTGATTTTGATATCATTGAAAACCTGAGAAATATAAGTTTATAATATATCATAAGCTATGATTTATGAATAAAAATATAATCTATGATTAATAACACAGTTCATAAAAATTGCTCAAAAAGATACGATTATATTGTCACCAACACTATCAGTCCAAATGTCTGCAACAGAATCATCATAAGTTCTTGCTCTTTTTGCTTTCTGGTTTGATGGACGACTTCATTTTGTCTTAGGCTCCAGTACAGCGAAGGTCACTACTTGTTTTCGAAATGTTGAGCATTTATGTTGATATCTTTGTCATCTTTATTTATTTTGAAAATAAAGCATGTGACTTAACCTTAGAGGTATTTTAATTTTTTGTATGAGCTGCTGAGAGCGGCTCCCCGTTATTGAAGAAAAATTGCTGAGCCATTCACAGCAGCTCGAGGTGCTGAATGAATTAAGTGTATTTTCAAATAAAAAAAAAAATTTTTAAGAGACATATAAAAATGAAATCTTTGTCCGTTCAATTCATAGTTGTAATCTCAATATTTTCTTTAACATCTTCTAGCATATGAATTTGAAATATTAAAATACAAAATAATATTTCAAAAACTCGTTGAATTTAAAAGTTGGCAAAAATAAATAAACATTACTAACCTTGTTTTATCAGAAATCCATTCTTCATTAATATCCTGAAAATAAAGTAACCTACTTCATTATTACAAATTAATAAAGAAAGTAACGCCTTGGCTTTACTTTTGAAATTAAAGAAACAATTTACTTAATGTAATAATTTTAGTTTTGGACTTTAGTAAAAGGCTGAAAAATTCTTTCAAAATGGCGACACTTTAAAAATATCAGGAATAAAATAAATAAAATCAACAAAATTTTGAGAGAATCAAATTTATATTTTTCTTGTAGAGGATTGAAAAATATCCCTCTATGATCTATCTACCCGCTGAAATGTTTTATGGTATATAAAACATAAAAATACTAACTTGATAACTTGGTTTGAAATTCATCTAACTTTCAACTGTTTATATTCAAAGATTTTAAAAAATCATAATATGACATGCAGAATGACACAAATAATAATACCTCGTTCACCCTGGGTAATATTCTCATAACTTCGCCACCACGTGTACCCACAACAATATTACTACCAACTGCATCCATGACATCAATTGATTCTATTTTTCTGAAAAATAAAATGGTTGAAACTACTCGAAAAAGGCAATCTTGCAGTGTTCCTGAAGGAAGAAAAAAATGAAAATCAAAAAAAATGAAACAAAAATGGTGATACATCTAGCTCTTTGTCTTTATATTTCTCTTTGAATGACCAAAAATTTAGTTCCAGCTAGTCAATCACACCTCAAATATTTCAGGTGTGATTGACCAGTCTTTATTAATATTCCATACATTTTTTTTTTCACAGCATTTTCAGCTTTTAGAGAATATGAGGTTTCTGTGGACACCTTGCACATATTAAGATATTTCAAAGTTATTTCTGGACCAAAATCACTAAAGCATATTATTAAGAAATAACAGACAGAAAAAATTATTAGGAATAATATCATAAAATTTCAGAAAAAACCAAATTAAAATTTTTCAAACAATTTAAGTTGTTTGAGTAACTGAAAGTGATTTTCAAAATAGCCTACATACTAAAATAGCCTACACACAAAAATTAAAATTTAAGAACTACAGCTTTTTCTAACATCAATAAAATTTAATATACAAAATTCACTTAAAAGATGAAGTAGCTATTTGAACAGTTTTCATCGAATTTCGGTTTAGAATTTTAATACTGTCTTTCTTTTCAGATGATGCTTGAGTGTTAAGGAAAAATATATATTTAGAAATCTAGTAAGCATTGAAATACGGGGAAATACGCGTTGTAAATAAATCTAAATTTTTTTTAGTCCACAAACGACATTTAAGGGTCTGAGCTACAGGGACAAGAAAGTTTAGAAGGTGAAGACCACATGGGTGAAGATATGTACCCAGCCCTTATTAGACACGCGTAAGAAAATAATGAGATTGATTTTGAGAAAATATTTACAACCAAGACTATTTAAAATTATTGGGGTCCAGTCATGAAAAACAATAATTTTTTTTAGTTTCCTTCCCATAAAACCTCATGTAAAACCTCATGACTTAATTCAAAATTTCTGAAAAACAAATTTGAACATTTTTGAAGGAAAGTGGCCAACCTGACATTTTTGAAGTGGCCAACCTGCTGACTAACAGAAATGTGAGACCTAAAAATACAAAAACAAAATTGGAACATATTTTAAATTTCTATTTATATATCAATTTGGGTATCTACTAACCTTAATTCCCAGGGACGTGCAGTGAATGCGTATGGTTTAGAAGTTAATGCACCAACTGGGCATATATCTAAAAATATGTTTCATTTTGTTGATTAAAAATAACGTTGATAATAATTTTCATTATCAGTCCACCTAAGATTCAGTATCACGAAAATAAATCATAATCGAAATTGAAAGGTGAATTTAGTTAAATCGTAAAGAATATTTTACATTACAAAACAAATGGATAAAACCAAACAGAATGCTGTAAATGATATTGGTGAGCGATAGCTGAGTAATGTAGAAAAATTTAGGGTATGGGCTGAATAGTATAGCAGGTTGCTAAGTGTGTAATTTGAATGGGGGGGAGTTGTAACACCCTTCCCAAGAATGAAGCCGAATTAGAAGCGTCTCCTTTTGTGACAACAGCTACCAATGAAACTATTGAAAAGATAAAGCTGGCTGGTCAAACCAGAACAAGTCTTGAAATATTACTTGATTCTGGTGATATAGAGTAAGAAATTGTTACTCCTTATGAGAAGCACTTACTGAATCGATGCTTAGGTAGACTTACTGAATCGATACCTAGCTATACTTAGAAAGTCTAGCTAAGTATTGATTCAGTAAACCTAGCTAAGTACCGATTCAGTAAGTCTAGCTAAGTATGGATTCAGTAAGCCTAGCTAAGTACCGATTCAGTAAGCCTAGCTCAGCATCGATTCAGTAGGTCTAGCTAAGTACCGATTCTGTAAGCCTAGCTAAGTATCGATTCAGTATGTCTAGCAAAGCATCGATTCAGTAAGTCTAACTAAGTATCGATTCAGTAAGCCTAGGTAAGTATCGCTTCATTAAGTCTAGTTAGATATTCTAGAAACTGGTAAACTTTCTCATACATTCTTTGACATATTTCTCATCTTTTTTTATAAAGGCCTGTTTTTATGTAATTTTTAGACAATTTTAGAGATGAGTCTTGGAATTAAATTTCAATAAGTGGCTTCATGCAAAAAACAAGAATGTACAGGTTTCTAGAAAAATAATAATTTTCTTATGTCAAGCCTATTTTTCAAATATAAAGTTACTGCTATTCAAAGCAAGTGTAATAAAATGCAATTATTACCAATAATATTCCCTGACAGTTCCGATTTAAACATTCTTTCAACATAAGTACCAATCTGCATGTCACTTCCACGGCCTGTCGACCCAAGAGATTCCACACCAGCAATTTCATTCCCAAAACTAAAAAAAGAATTTAAAATTTCCAAACACTGAAAAAAAGTAATAAGGATTTTTGTGAAATTAGACTGATATAATTATATGTCTGTTTGGCGCAACATGAAAGATTGTCAACTGTGACAACCCTGAGTAATTTGTTTTCACTTGATTTTTATCACTAAAAGTTGATTTTGAACACTTTTTTTCTTCTTAAAGACCTTGTCTCAGTGAGAAAGCTTAAATATTCTGACATTGATTTCTTGCTCAGAAAGGTATTTCAAAAGAATATTAAAATTAACAAAAATATAGTGAAGAAAAGGGCTAACATTCATCAAACTTAACAAATATAGCTGCTTGATAATTCCGCAGATTGTCAGTGACCATCCACAAACAGAATGAAAAAATTCCATTATATATGAATGCATTAATAAAATATTATATAATAAGATAATTTATGTTAAAATTTACAATGGTAAAACAGTTGCAATGGTTCAATATAGGTTTAAAGGCAACAAAACATAACTTATAAATATAATAATGAAGAGGCAATATTTTGGCATGGTTATGAAAACATATATAAAATATATATAAATATAAATATAAAATACCTAACAATAAAAATTTATATTATTCGTATTTCAAATTTAATAAAAAATTTTTGAGAAAATTTTGATGATTTCATAAAAATCGCATAAAAGACATCAGTTTTTTTTTGCGAAGCATCACATAACAGTTGGTACCATTAAAAAAGAGTGCACACAACCACTCAGGAGATTTATACAGATTATCAACAGCTAGCTGGTTTCTACAAAATCATACAAACCCTCAAGGTTTGTTAGTACAACCTTTGAAGGTTTGCCATAAGACTCATAGGGTTTAGGTAGTATTTGGAGAGCTGCATTGTGTATCTTCACCTTTATAAACAATGAAGCTGCTCATGTAGCCGGTTTTAATTTTACATAGCACATTTATTTTAGCACTTAGACTCTGATGTGTGATGAGATTTCAACCCTATACCTGGATAGGTCAATTGGTAACATATGTAACTCCCAATTGTAAAGTTCCAAGCTCATATCCGGTATCGCCCACTCAGAATATAAGCTGCATTTCGGTGCAATAAGTTTATTGTCAATTGGTTATTTACTATAAACTCAAATGGGAACACTAAGTAAGTACACCAAAACCAATCAAACCTGTGGGAACCGTCTGAAATAAATAGTTTGAAGCTAATTTTTGGCTTCAGGTTAAAAAATATAGGCACGCTGGAAATACATTGAATTATTATTATAACCTAGAGTGAACTGTGCTGTGTGTTTGACAATTTTTACCAGTTTACAAAAAGTATTTGAAAAATCCAATAATCTCCCATCGAATGTATCAAAATTTTAATTAAAAAAAATCTTTTTCTGCTAAAGCTAATTAGCTATCTAGCTGGTCAAAGTATTTTCTGACATTCTTTGAAACAGAGTAATTTTTAAATTTAGTTATATAAACACATACAGACTTAATTCAAACTCTAAAAAAATATTCTAGAGCAAAAGCAACAGCCAGACAAAAAAACAACATGTATAATAAAATAAAGTAATACACACAAACATTAGAAATAGCAAATAAATCAGAAAAATATTATTAAATAAATTAATACAATACAATTAATTAATTAATACAACATTATAACTAATTTAT
>JAUZNK010004114.1:0-10574 GCA_035046665.1 Euphysa ruthae | reverse complement strand
AGTATACACCACGAAGCGTATGAAACAAAAAATGGAAAGGTACATCGTCTTTAAAACTGAACCTGGTCACTTCAATATAGTATGTTTTAAATGCATGGCTTCGAATTTTCTATCTTATAAGTGGTATAACGATAAAAAAGAGAATGAATTGGGAGAAAGAGAAAAGATTATCAAAACAGCATCAGATCTCTTAAGGAATTAAATTGGATGTACACAATGTACACAATTTCAAACTGAGTATTATCCATGAATTGATGACTTACAGCTTGGAACTTCGTTTTTTCCTCTGTTAATGAAAGCATTGATGCAACAGTAAATCAGCTCTGAATTTCATATGATGAGGTAAAACGTTATAACCAGTCGGTTGTATCTTACAAAGACCAATTCCAGACAAACGAACCAAAAGGGCTGCAACATTCTTGAAGAATGAAAAAAGTTATTAGGGGACATTCTATTAAAATTCATTGGTACAATTTTTCTCTTTCTCGTACAATTTTATTGCCTATTAAAGGTTTACATGACAAGACACCATTTACAAAGTATGACAACTCTATTAATTTTATATGGCAAGCAGCGCATATTTTTTGAAAAACTGAACGACATGGTCCAAACTAAGCTGGAATTGTTTTATGGATGTAGTTTCCTCGGGATGTTCTCATGCACCTCAAGTCGATAATCACCATGCTTCCATTAATCGATCTAAATCAAAGCGACGAAAACTGAATATACTCAACCCTTTTGCATATTATAGGAGAAGCCAGATAGGTGGGCATAGTAACACTATCTGTTACATTTGATCAACCTTTCTGGATAAAGGCTGTCGAAATTAACAAAGGGTTAAATGTAATAGTGAGAGCTACCAGAGATTGTCTATGGTACAGCTAGTGTACCACATATTTTCTAATAGATTCTGCTTTGGGAAAAAAACTATTACGATCATTGTTTCCACAAAGTCCAGAGCATAATATAGAAGTATCCTGGGACACGCCTAGCTTTGATACACATTCGGTAACTAATGCAGCAAAGGAAACCCTTACTGAAAAAAATTTCAAAGAGCTGCAAAATATTTATGACGATTTGGCAGATAAAGATCTTGCTTCAACAAAAATTAATAATGTACCTTCTCTGATGAAATTAAGGCGAATCATGGAAAATCACAAAAAAAGAAGTATCCAAACAATCCCGTACTGCAATGCTCTGGATGCAATTTACGGACTATATATAATATAATATATGATGAGGTTGTATAAATTTTCATTAGGGCTGAAAGAACTGGGGATTGGGAGAAACATTTGTCAACTGCAGAAAAAAAATTAAATCTCTGTGCTGCAGCAAGTAATTATTACTATTCCAAAAGTGCACGTCTTTACCTCCAAAGCAACTATCCTATACCAACAATTTAAGGAAAACTGTAATCATTGTATTCGTCGAAGTAATAAATTTTGGATAGGTTTATGGACTGATCTTACAACAAAACAGACAATGATGCGTTACATGAAATGTCTTGGAGGGTTAACACGTGGTAGAGAAATGAGTGAAACTGCTTGAAATCTTTGGCTGTCTACATTACACTGCTGTGGAAGTGTTGTGCAAGCTTTAAGACGACAAATAGCCAATACCGAACGTCAAAGTAGCAAACAACACGTTGAGATTGGAGTGTCTAGGCGCAGCAGAAATTTTTAAGATTTTTCGGTGTTTTGTCGTTGGTTGAAACAGTTTCATCCTTTTCACAAAGTGATAGTCGATCAACGTCTTTGTCCACAAGTGTAGTTGCACGGGACAGAGACAGGATCAAATATGTCAAAACTGAATCAGTTAAAAAGGCAGTGCATTTAAATTCAGATAATTTGTCATGCACAGAATGCACTGTATCTACTGAACTTCAATGCTAAAGGGAGAGTTAAAAATCAACAACAGAGAGGTAAAAAGTGTAAATTAAATCAAAAAGATGAAAGAGAGCTATTTTCTCATGAAAATAAAATATCTAATGAAGATATTTATGCTTCTATAAATTCCCATTTTGTCATTGATGATGGTATCCTACTCCATAAAGGTATCTCTCTGGTTCTACATTCGAAAAAGATTTAGATCAATAAAAAAGTTATATCGAAACAAAATATGGTACTTCCATAATGGTATTTGATGGGTAAAATAAAAAACGTGCAAAGATCATGATCACTTAAGAAGATCAGAATGTTTCCAAACATGTGCTTATGCCAAAGCTACTAAATAAGCTATGGTGCGTCACACTGCATTAGATTTTTCATGATCTGGAGAAGCGGAAACTGCTGCTGCTGATAATACAGAAATCCTGGTTCTCTTGGTATATTTTTGGAACTCTGATATAGGTGAAGTATTAATAAAGTTAGAGCCCAGAAAGTATCAAAACATGAAGCTATTGAACATCAAGACCATTGCTCAAAGCTTAGACAGAAACTTCATAAAGAATCTTTTGCTCGTACACACATGGGGGTGATGTGATACTGCTTCCACAACGTTTAAATAAGGCAAAACCGCTATTATGAAGATAGTTAAGAAAGGAGACCAGCGGGTATTGGGTATATGTTGATAGTTTGATATACAAGAAGCAACACAAGAAGTAGTAGGAAGTGCTGGGATCAAGCTCTTTAAAACAATGTATGGTAAGTAACGTAGTTCAAAAGTAACATGTTTTCCCAAAGACTCAAATATAAAATTTTCAACTTTTCTATAAAACACTCACTATTATGACATTTTGCCTGGCATTTTGCCTGGCATAATCTGGAAACATAATCTGGAAACATAATCTGGAAACATAATCTGGAAACATAAATTGCTTAGAAAGGCTGGAGTTGGTAATCATTTAACAATTTATTTCAAGACGATTAAACCGCTATTAAATTTTATTTGGAATATAATTGAAGCCTTTTTTATTTTAAATTTTGACTTAATTTTTGAACGTATTGACGAGCATGTTTGTCGGTTCAAAGGTACTCACAGGAAATTTTGTCAGGCCATCATACTTTTCTTATAAAAAGTTTAAAAGATTGTTGTTTTATTTTCTAACACAACAATATTAAAGACGAAATTTAAACAGTTAAATTTTTTTTATTTGGGACAGCCAACGACAGTCTGACCAGCCTCCGACGAAAGACGTTTTTAGCAATGTCTATCAAACTAAGAAAGGGAGTTCAACCAGAATACCTACCGCCAATAAATGAGGCAGTTTGACAGCACAGCCTAGGCGTGCATTTACAAATAATGTACTGGAAATCATTACTCACCATAAATATCAATCCGTCGGAATAGGAATGGTAGATAAAAAAAATGAAGCAACGGAGCATGTGATAACTTTACAAGTAAGTTTTTATTTTTTGCACAAACAAAAGGTATCTTGGTTAAAGCTTTTAAAGGTGGAATTTCTCTCTTTGGGTATAAACTATGATCTTCATATGTTTTTGTTTATTTGTCACAAGGAACCAGCTCCAGATAAAATCCTAAATGTTATAAGATGCAAATGCAAACACTCATCAAGAAACCAATGCGAAACAAATCTTTGTTCATGTCGTAAAAATAGCTTGTCGCGTGTTAGTGCGTGCAGAGAGTGTGATGGTGTTTGCTTTTATAATGGTGCTAATAATAACAAAGATTTGGAAGACGATTCAGATTCTCCTGAAAGGTGAAAAAGATCAGTCACTATGCAAGACACTATGAAAAAGATCAGTCGTGAAGGGTATTTGGAAGAGCTCTTTGAACTCTTACAGGGTATTGAAATTTCTGGTGAAACCATCAGTGTACACAAAGACTGTCGTCGTAAATTTACCGATTCTAGATGTAGCTCATCCATCCTATCTGAAGCCAAAAGGTTAAGATCACAAGTCGGAGATTTATTTGAATGGAAAATATTTTGTTTCTTCTGCAACAGTTCAGTCGATTTAAAATATAAAAAGGCAAACAAGCCAAGCGAGTAATGAAATTTCTGATTAAAGAAAGTGTTTAAAAGAGGACGTTGAAAGGCCTGGTACTTGGGGGACACACTAATATAAATTTTTTAGAGAAGTATAATGATTTAGTTGCAGAGACAGCCGAACGTCGCGAATGTTAAATTTTATTAAGAAAGGGGAGAAAAATCATGGAAGAAGTGAAAAACCAATAAACAATAAAAAGACGCGTTACGAAGAGCATATCTATATCACAGATCTTCCTGGCCGACAAAAAGTCTTGGGTTTTAAAGATATGGAGAATTTTATTTTGTACGAAAAAAAGAGACAACCTGAGGAAACTAAAAAGTCAATCATCATTGCGGGCACAAAATTAATCAAAGCAGAGCTCAGGGAAATAGGCAAGAGCAATAAAGTATATCTGATGCTAGAAAAGATTCGTGATGACAGGTATCAGGAAGAATGGGATCTTCATAACCTGTAGCTTTTACTTAGTTATCTCGTTCCTTCTCAATTGAAAAAACGCGTCGTTTGGTATAACCAAGCCAGGCTATACCAAACGATGAAGGCAGATAATAGATTCCCGTGATTGACAGTGAATACTTTACAACTATGTCGCAACAATATGTCGACATATATTGTGGCACCCATCGCCAGCAGCTACGCCTTGGTAGAATGCCACCATTTCTGTGTAGATTATGTGGTGGAGGGAAAAAGTCCGTGACTCTGCTTTGTAAGTCGTGTGGTTCTCATCGCGTTGGTGAAAAATTGATAGATACTAAAGCTGGATGAATACGTCGAGCAACTAATTGCTGAGTCTGAACCATGCACGGATGAATACATTGAGCAACTACTTGCTGAGTGTTTTCGTGGTTGAATACATCCAGTAATTAATTGCTAAGACCTTCAAGAATGGATACGTTGAGCAAATATTGGCTGAGAATGTGGATTACACGTAAGTTGCTAAAAACATCCTTGATGAGCCTGTTCCAGAATCTATTAAGAAAAGGTTATTGAAGTGCATATGAAGAAGGAAAAAACCACCTGCAAATTTATAAGGACGTATATTACTGTAGTTGTCAACAACGCCTTAGTTTTCTACTCAGAAAGGAGTTATATCAACAAAGCGGACACAACCGTCTGGAAAGAAATAGAAGATGTTGATGATCGTCGATTCTACATACGGCCGATAGCAATAGGGCCGGATATGACGAAAGAGGGCGGGCTATATTGGGTCTCATTTGGAAAAGATGGTCTTAGAGAGTAACCATAGACATGGCCTCGGTAATGTTAGATTTTTTGGATCCAGATAAACACTAAAAAGTTCTTTGACCACTGCATTAAGGGAGGAACTGTTGTAAGCGGAGATTAGGCCGTGCCAGTGCTGTTCATGGTACTGATCAGCAAATTTGGGGATAGGCCTGGAATAACTGGTTTATACTTTTTATGACATTTGGACCCTTCCCCAACAGCAAGGTTGGAACCAGAAAAAAGATAGACAGTTTACAAATTGTTTGGTTCGCTAAGTCACTTCCTGGACAATATAACCCGAGAAAGTAATGGGTTGACACACAAGCGCCGGCGAATACTAGAATGCTTCGACAAGAAGCTCGTAAATGCAAGTTGCTCACGTGAGGACATGTTTGCCCTTGAGACTGCCCTCAAGGTTAAGTTGATTTCTTCGATGCTCTTGGTAACACCTTATCGGATAACGGAATATACAATACTCACACGAAAGTATTTGTGCCTTGTCATAATAAACATGCCTGGGAAGGAATTCAAATCGACCTGCCAAAAACTGAGCATGAGAACCCACTGGGGACAGTATTGTCGAACAGGCCTTGCTCAAACTTTATTCTCCATGCACCAAAAAAGGAATTTGGACTACTACAGCGCAAAAAAAACCATTGAAAGAAGCTTATTCGCTAGAACTCGAATACCACAAAGCTACTCACTCTATGGGTGGTGCAATGGCTTCTCGTTTCGGAAAGTGGCTCGATAGAGAATATATAATACCTAACCCTATGAAATACAGAGGCGTTTGGAAATCGCTTTAGATCGAGTCTAAAGTATGGAACAACTAAGGTACCACGACAGGAACAGGCGAACAACACCATTTGGATATGCGAGCAGCTTATCTCGCATGCGAAGATTCTCCCATGGGAGAGGTTGATGATGCAATTGATCTTGTGCGTGAGTATGGGTTATCAACGGGCGTGATGCGCCATAAAAACGGAGAGGGTGTGCCACTTAGCAACGTCTACCCTAACTGGTGAAGTCCAGCTGTCTCCTTAGGTATTCGATGCAAACATCCATCCTTCTCCCGTCGGTCGCGTGGGAGAGCATCTGCGTGAAAACCTGGGATGGATCACAACTCCAGAGCTCAGAGACTTATTTGACTCTGGGGATATGAAAGAAACCACAGCTCGCGAGGTCTTTTATAGCATTGGGACCAAACCAAAAATCAAATTTCCATATAGCGACTTGGCTGTCCGGTTCGTTGGAAAATGCGCTAAGCACGGTGACGATTCCAGCATTAATATTCGTGATCAAAATGAAGCTGATTACCTCTGCAATATTGTAGGAGGAACAAATCGGTTAATGAACTTCGACAAAGCCGACGACATCCGCTAAATAGTATAAGTATAAGGACGGAAAAATAAGGACTCAATGGTTTCATATACAGTCATTCATCCTCACATACACCAATCTTGTGACCTAAAGTATGCTGAGACCTTTATCCAAAGAAGACGTTCTGCAGGGTTTGCGCAGATGCCATTTACATCAAATCCCTTCCCATCGAGAACGAAGGCCTACTTGTTGAGGAAATAATATGTCACCTTATCCTCCATCACATTTAAAGATGCGTTGATGCCCAAGCCTGACAAACATGCTTTGAGGAAGGCAGAAATGAAAGAGGGAGATTCAATTGGTAATGAAAGAATCTCAACCAATTCTTTGTATGTCAAAGATGGCGGCACCTTTCTTCACAGCGTCAGATATGTTAACGATTCTGTATATCAAGATCTTGCAAAAAGGTATGTAAAGTGAGAAAAAACTACGGTACAGCATCGATTGTTTTTGACGGTTAGAGTGATTTGTCAACAAAATCAGATGAGCATTTACGATGGATGAAAATTAAATCTGAAGATGTTATAGTGAAAGAAATCAACATATTGCCGACAACACAGAAGAGATTTCTTTTGAATGAGCACAACTAGAACCAGTTTATCGATCTGATTTCTAATTATTTACGAAGTGATGGTCAAAATTTCACTAGCTGCAGTGGAGATGCTGATACGTCAATTGTTGAAACTGCAATTATTCTGGCTACTGATGCCGAAAATACGGTGGTGGTTGTTGCAGAAGACACAGATATTGCTGTCATGTTATTAATGGAAAGATGATGTTCAGGACATAATATTCTACTCAAAAAGGCTGTGTAAAGGATGGAGTATCCAGTCGCTTCATGTAAATATTTTTATACCGAAAGTGCATTTATTATTCATTCACGCATGATCTGGCTGTAATGCATACAGTTTCAGCTGCTTATGGTAAGGGAAAATTCAGTTTCCTAAATCATTTGGAAAGATGTGAGGAAATTAAAGATGTTTCAATTTCCATGAGCAATGTTTGAACAAAGAAAGCAGAGGTTGGACAACTTGTTCAATATTTTTTCAGGATAATGTACAATAGAAGGATAGATGATATCTCACAAAACTGTGGTAATATCCTGTATGATAAATCCAATATAGATGCCTAATAAACGCCCTCGTTTATTAATTTCGACTTTTTCCCCACCGCCGGACCTGATTAGGACCCACCCCTTTTATTAATTTTGAGTGTGTTTCCAGCTCACTTGCAAAACTTTTTGAGCGTCAACTTTATAAAAACCTGTAATTTATTTATTTGGAAAAATAACTTTCGAACAAGAGAATTATTAAACTATAAAAATATTACGCAACTCTTCCAAGAGCACGAAGGATAACTTTAAGCTACAAATGAATTGAGAAAAGAAAAAACTTTATTATACGTCGTAAAAAATTTTTATTAAGATCTCAAAAAAGTTCCCACTCCCGTTTATTAGGCACCTAAGAGTAATGTCCTGAACATAAATCGAGTTATTTTGCAGAAGAGGATTCGAAAAATCATAGCCCGGCTTTTACATACACCAATGCTTTTGATTCGTAAACTTTCTACTTCCTATTTAATAGTGCAAATCTGCAAAATCTCAGAAACTTTTAGCAGCCAGTTATATGTAAACACAGGTATCATCAGAGACCATACCACAGATATTATTTTTTATCACAGATAATAACTTTTCAGTGTTAGCGCCATTCCCCAACCTCATTTTACACCACATTTAGTTAACGTAGTGGTAAATGCGGTATTATTTTTGGAACTTCAAGCATTGATTGGCTAATTTAAAATGTTCAAAATAAGGCAAGCAGCCTTCATTGCACACTTTAGGTACCGAAAGTAAATGGGTATGGGTAGCAATGTTAGAATGTTACGGCGAAGGATGTGAAATTAGAGAAGTATTCTATCACACATTCCAACCCTATCCAAGCCTCTATCGGGCCTCTGAAACCGAAAATTGAAACTGAAAATGAAATTCTGAAAATTTTCGTCTGTAATTTTAGGAAATTTTCTGCATTTGATTTTTTACGGTATTTTAACCAAAAAGTTGTGCAAAACGTTTTTTTATACGTTTAACCTACGGTTGAAGCTTTTTCGGTCTTCGGTCGAAGTTTTGCATATTTTGCTGAAGTCAACAAATTTTGGCGGTGGTCATGGATTTTTTTTCAATATTCTGTGGACTACTTTTTACTACCACCTGCCTACCAAATTTCGAGTAAATTGAACAATCTAAATAGTTTATAACCCGGGGTCTCCTCCTCTGGCCTGAAAAGATTCTAAGATTTCAGTTTTGACATTAAAATTGTTGTGAAATTTCTCCGCATTTAAGAAGAATTGATTCTCTCAACTCAGAAGGTTATGAACTAGCAAATGAAAAAAGGTAAATAAGAACGGCTATTCATATGAAACATTCCGCTTGAGGTTTATAAGTTCCTAAATAACATAATAACCCAATGGATAACAAGCAGTAACCTTTAGCTGTTAAATCAGAAATATAAAAATACGGTAAAACTTAGACAAAGACGCACAAATAAAATCCACTTCGGATAGATAAAAAAGATTTAAATTTTAGAGAGATCTTTAATAAAATATTTGGAGAAAAAAAAAAGAAATTTAAATGAAAAATTCCATTGCTCATTATTAGGAAACTATCAGTAGCAAGCAACGTTAAAAAAAAAAGATGCTGATTAACTGATGACGTTGCAGAAATTATTTAGGAAGGAATCCAAAACTATAGCAGGAAATTTGAAAGGATAGGAAATGGGTCGGTTGATTAAAGTAGGTGCATAAAAAAAATAATAAGATTAGTGGTTAACGATGAATTCATTTGGTATAAGAATTAAAACGCGCATGCGCAAAACGAATTAATGGATAAGAAAGAAACGAGGTTGAATAAAAATGCTTAATATACACAATGTTATATGTACGGTTTACACTTAGTCGTTTACACTCACAAAACAGAATATAATGGAAAAGAATAAATATCTAATTACAAAAATAAAAACTTGTAAATAACGTAATAAATATTTTCACCATTTTAAATCACCTGCTTACACTACCTCGAAGTTTTGAAGATTTAATGTTTCCGAATTTTTACTTGGTGCTTTTTTTATCCAAAGGGTTTTTATTGAGAGAAGGAGATCTTGGTTTGGGAAGGTTTAGATAAAAAAGAAAAAGTATTGTATCGCGTTATTATTTCATTTTTCATTGATTCTTGTCGCCTTAACCGTGTTTGAGCGGAAGGTCGTTTTAATAGCATTTTTAAATGGGAATTTGTTTCATTTAATACAAATTCAAAAGACGAGCAAATCTCTACAGGTGTAAATTAAATATTTTCTAAAATCTTTTGTAAATAAATGAAGACGTGTTTTAATTGTTATTGTTGAAGATGTTGGGGGCTGTCACTGTTGGTCCGTGAAACCAATAAACTTTCTGAAACAAATCTAATATGAAGAATATGAAAAAGGGTTAGGAGAAGAGAAGAAAATGCTACAGTTTTTAGCCATTCTTATAAAAAATGGAGGTTATGCGATTAAAAATAGACTTGCAAATACGTTTCTTAGAAAAATAATTTTAGGTAAAGATAGTTTATGTTACAATTGCAAAAGTTTTGTATGTCAGCAGTGTATTGTTTATTTATTTATAATGGTAAACTATCCTTTCTGAAGGAGACCTCTTCATTTTTCAGCCCTAAAAGCTTTAGTTTAAAGTCATTTTTGCTTTTTATTAAACCTCGCCTTTAAGTTTTGTGTGTTTACTGAGCTCTACTTTTTCTTTCCTTTGCCGCCTGATGGCAGACAAATCTCATGGACACCAAAGATCCTAAAGAAAAACAGATCAATAATCACTTCAATAAAATAATAATAAGAATAATAATAACACCAATAATAGTAATAATAACAACAATAATAATAATAATATATATATATATATATATATATATCGCTAATAGGATACCAATATCAGACTTCAGAGTGCTCAACAACATCATAAGATAAAGGATCACATATTTAT
>JAUZNK010004112.1:0-10575 GCA_035046665.1 Euphysa ruthae | reverse complement strand
ATGTATATATATAATATTATAGTTGCTTACTAATACTTTCATCTCATACGCATCACATGATGCTCACGTCAGAAAATCCATTCCCATTATGAATAAACAATCAAGTAAGTATAGCTATATTTACTTGAAAATACATAAATACAAATCTATGTAAACCCATGTGTTTGAGTTTAGAATTTCATATACAAAATGCTCCTTAACTTAATTATTCATATCGCTTTCAATCAACATACATTATTCATTATAGAAAAAACTGAAACTATATATGATCTTTTCATACGAAAATAATGTAGCATATACCATGATGCAACATATACCATGATGCAACATATACCATGATGCAGCATATACTCAAAATTTATCAACTATATTATTTATAGATAGAAAATAGTTCTTATTCAAATTTAGATTACGTGATTGCTACATAAATAATATCCTACAATGTAAACACCAGTCTTCGCGTATCAACAATAAAGTTCAAAAGTTTTGCAGTGGTTTTATGTTGTCACGGCAAAATTTTTGTTATTTGATCAGTTTTAAAAACATCCAAGTCTCCAGTGGTGTATATTTAGAAACATAACATTAACTTAAAATTTTCTAATAAAAGGATACCATTAGTAGATAAGAAATGATGTTCGTCAATAATTTTATAAGTAGAAAATCTTTTCTACAATAGTGGAGTGAGAGCTATAGTGCACCAAATAAAAAAAAAAAAAAAAAAAAAAGTACAAGCCCAGTTACGCTATTAAATTTGTGCACAATGTCTCCTCCTACTATCACGCGCACATATTCCTATTCTAAAGGCCCCGCCAAGAAAAAAATTCAAAAAAATCTAAAAATCTCAATTTTCTTTACTTGATTGACAATATGTTATCATTCTAAAATAAATCAAAGCAAAAACTGTGTTGGTATGAGCAGCTGATAATTACAATGGTCATTTGCCTAACAGTCAATGAGCTGAGGGATCAAAATGGCTCTGGCAAGGGGACAAGTGCTAGTATAGTTTTTCATATTTATAGGCCACATTTCTTACTCCTATTAATAATTCTATAAAAATCCTGTAGCATAACACCATTAAAATGCTGCATAGAATTTTACCTTGTAAATCGAGATTTACAAAAATACTTAATTCTAGGAGTAAACGGTAAAATAATAATGTATATCGTGTTTAAACAAAAAAGAAAAAAAAAATTTCTTAGGTCAAGGGGATTAAAAGTATTAAAAATGGCAGATTTTAGCAAAAAATAATAAATTTTTTGAAAATTTTGCTACAATTTAACAATAAAAACCATATCGCCATTATATTTTTTAAAGAAATTACATTTTAAATTCCATCAGGCTAGAGTAATTTCATAGCAAGTCTGTTTTCGTCTTGATCATCATTCCCATACAATTTGCTGATGCGTACGGTACCGGAGCCAAGAGATACACAAAGACCTTTTTTAAGACAAAGTCTCTTGTTTGTGATATCAAAAATACTTTACATAATATTTAAATCTGAGTTTAAAACTGAACTTTCTTCCTTTCACCTTCACATATGCTTTTTTTCTTATGGTAGAGATTGTCTTTATGGAATTATAAGTTGAAGTTTCTAAAAGCTTTTCAATGAATTATTCTGTTTATAAGTTTTAACGATAACTCCACAGATCTTATCATCAGGAGCTATTCTACTTGATAAATTTATAAGATTTGTTTCTTCTACTGGGTTAATAAGGGTAGTTGTAATTAACATTACAGCTTGTGCGTCTTCTAAAGTTCGGTTGATTCTTTTATGTTGAAGATCGTGTCCCTTTTTGTGGTTTTTAAGTTAAGAATTTGATGTATGTATTGACGTGCTAGTGCTCTGAATGGGGCGATAATTGTCCACCGGTACACAGCATTCTGATTAGTACTACATCCTAACATACAAAAGAGAGCTATAAGTATTTTATAAAGGTATACGCACAAATACTTTAACAGTTGTTTTTTACTCTTCATGAGATGTGAACAGAAAAGTGGTGAAATCGCTATTATCAACCTTAATTGGAAATTTAATTTGGCTGATAAAGAGTTGAAAAATTAGGAAATTTTTTGGGGAGTTAATTTCAATCATATCAAAAAATCTTTGCCAAAAGCGCCACAAAGTAATGTCTTCTGTTAGCTTGTCTAGGTAATCATACCTTTTTTCATGGTAGGAATTAAACTCTGGTGAGTTTGTCAGCTTCTCGAATTCTTCACAGCTGCGCGTAGACATCTAAGACGAAGCCTGGACACTTTAGAACATACTCCCGTTTTTCAACTGCAGGTAGAATTTGATCCAAAAATGAAACAAAAATGGATTCAAAGAAGTTGAATCCAGTGAAAGTTATTTCAGCGAATGATTAAACTGAAAGATATATCATAAATACCTTCATCTAGTTAAAATTTTCCTAAGGTGATTTGCCACAATGCTTCCCAATATTCGATCCTTCAGCAACACTTTGACTCTTGATAAATATATCCCTTATCCGATAATCCCCAAATCTTCTTATAATTATCCCAAGAAACATTAATAACTTATGGAAGTCTCCCATCATCAAAAACAAATATTGAAACTTCTCGGATTCTCTTAACTTTATTTCTGTCGATTGGTCATATATACAAACGAGTGCTTCCAGATACAATCGATTTTTTATTCTAATTGCTTGTACCATCATGAGATAAATTGTTAAGATTTCAGTGGCTGGAGCATCTAAACAGTCTAAATACCCGATCAAATTTTTGTTGATTCTTGTATCCTTTCATAATTCTATATGGTATCCAGTCCAGCTTGGGATTTAATATGGTGATAGTAATCAGATTGATGTCAGCAAAATTTAGGACAAATTGATTGGCTAAAATAAGATCTGTTGTTTCATTTATACGATTTATATTATCTCATTCCTTAGTTCATATTTGATGTAAAATAATAGCTAAAAATTGAATTAAAATCTAATTTCAATATAAGCACTGAATATTTACCAGGGTTCTATAATAGATTTAGGTAGCTTATTCCAAGTAAAGCATCTTCAAACACAGTTGAGTTAATACCATATGATGATTTACCTTTGTTAATTTTAGGATATGATTATGAAATAATAAACTGATTTGAAGTCTGCCTTTAAGGACATGAAACACAGAAATATATATGTGGTGACAGACGATACTGAATTTCGCCACTGGGCGAGTTTGATCGCAAAAATTTCTTCTAAGGTACCTGAAATTCTCTACTAGAACCTAGACAATAATCAATAACGACATGTGTTAAATAAATTACCTAACCATACTGCCGCTTAAATTTTGACTGTGACTCCTCTATCGTAGGAAAAGTTTCTCCAAAATTTTCCTGTTCTTTTATGCTCGAATTCACTTTATTGAGTGTTCTATACACTGAATAATATAGCATTATGAATTTCATAATCATGCTAATTATCACTCATTCCCTAACTCGCTTTACTTACTCTTACTCACTCACTTCCATACTCACTCACTAACTTCATATAAAATTAGAGAGGAGACAAATGAATATTTCTGGACTTAGACAGGGGGCTTATATACCCGCCCTTTATTTGATATCTGAAGACAAAATACCCCATGTGGAATTGGGTTAAAAGATAACTTTCCCAAAGTAGCTAATTTAATTTTCAAAGAAAAATGACTTACCGTCAAGGTTTCTTCATTATAATCAATGTTATCCTCCACAATAATTGAAAATTTATGTGCTCTGCATTTTTCAGGTAAGTGACCTAAATTATCACTCCTCTTTTCAATTTTTGAGTATGCTACTTCAATGACAATTTCGCCAAATTTAGTATATGATACGCCATGCCAAAGTAGAGTAACTATGGTTTTTAACTCTGTATTGGCGAATGTAATTGGTTAACGACTTTATTTCAAAAAGTAATAGCACACTTCTTGGAGTAAGAAATTTACTACTATGAACAGGAAAAAATAGATCTTCACTAAACGGTGAACAAAGTCTCTTTTGCCGATCGTCAGTTTCCTTTAAACTGAACAAATTGTTTAGAAACAAGAAAAGCAATTGAGGCTGTATAAAGCTTTCTACATCATAATTCTTTGACACGTCGTGGCCATGACATCTTGTAATTTCTTCTGCTTTAGCATACGTAACTACTGCTTTTTCAGTATCATTTAGTTTAAACTAATTGCGTAGTTCACATTTCGATTTATAATGTAATCTAATATAATCTTCAACAGAATGTGACGTTGGATAAACTATAAGTTCATTATCATAGTTAAGTATTTTAACTCTGGAAATTTCGTTCAATTGTTCTCTTATGATTCTTCAAACAGCCTTTTTTTTTAAATTAATTTCCTTTTGTTTTAGCAGGTCTGTGTAATTCTCTTCTATAGTATTAATTAAAACCATTTCCCAATAAAAGCTCACCAGCAACAGTTTTTCGAATGTCGCATTTATGTCATCGTTTCCAATGACGATTTTTTCCAGTCTTGTATATTCCCTATAGCAAGAATGATGATACCGTGTTTCTTTTGCAAGAAGTTCATCGGAGGAAATAGCCATTATCTTTGCGCCATGTTATCTATGACTTATTCCTCGTATTTTACCGTCTACCCGAAACTCAAAAGAGCATCGAAGGTTCTCTCGGGCTTTTGTTCCCTTTTTATTTCGAGACTTTTTTCACAAATAATACACGCTTGGTTCAGCATTAATATTCCGTTCTGGTTTTCTTGTCGAAGACGTTAGAACTTCTCCTGACTTTCTCTTATTCATAAGAAATTATAATTTTCACTAAAGAAGAAATAGTATGTATGTTCTGAGTACCTATAAAGAAGAAGTCATTCATTTGAGAAATATCCAATCCAGTAATGAGACCCACGAAAGTCCTAAATAAAATTAAATATTTAACAACTTTCACTCATAGCTCAAAAAAAAAAAAACATTTTAACACGAATGTTGACACTTAAAAAGATATTATTTAAAACGTGAATAACAAACAAAGGTGGACAATGCTGGGAATTCACACCTGTCATATAGAGTGTTTTTATTAATTTAAATATTTTGATGTATTTAAAACAAAAATAACAACAGTGTAGTGTTTTCAACGAAATTTATTTATTATATATAATTGTTTTTATCATAGTCATAAAATACATATATGCGTTTTATGACTATGTTTTTATATAATTGTCTTTATTTAATTTTAGACTACATTTTAAGGTTGCAACATCCTAAAATATGCACCAATTAGCCAAATATTGGTAGGTAAACATCTAGTTTCGTAGTCTTCGTACCCGGATAGCTCAGTTGGTAAAACATTTGACTCCAAACCGTAAGGTTACGGGTTCAAATCCGGGTATTGCCCACTCTGCGTATGAGTAGCATTCGATTAGATTTGGTGCAAAAAGTTTATGGTTGTCTGGCTGAGCGGTTATTTATCGTAAGCTCAAATGGGAGCTATAAGCACGCCACAATAAGTTTGACTTTCGATGTTCTCCACATTATGGGAAATAAATTAAAAAAAAAAAAAAATAATAATAATAAAATATTAATAATCTCTACAATAATGGCCTTAAATTCCTTATTTTTACAATTATTTTATGGATTTCCCACGGTATTTTACACAATTTTTAATCAAGCATTTTCATTGGTCGCTATGCCAACTGCTATGAAAAGAACAAAAAACTTGACGATCCAGAAAACAATTTTAAAGATTTATATAACATAATATCGTTTTTGATTGGTGTTTTTTGAATAATGGGCAAATAGAATGATGCACTAAAATATTAATAATAATAATTTTTTTCTATTAACCTTGTCAAGAAAGTTCTAGGCCGAAGGTAGAGCACTCACTTAACATGCGAGAGGTATGTGTATCGATGACCCGGATCTCATTGGCTGTCTGGCTGAGCGGTTAAGACGCCTTCTTCTTAGAGACCTATGGTTTTCTTTACCGTAAGCTCAAATGGGAACTCTAAGTACACCAGAATCTAACCCGTGGGTCCTTCTATAATAATTTAGTTTGGAAAGCTATCTGTTGGCCCCATGTTAAAATAATGGAATAATCGAATAATCGAACTCTCCAAATTTTTTTTTACTTTTTAAGATTTTTTTAAAAATGCCATACGCACTAATTAGCCAAATTTTGGCGAGGTATGCAGCTAGTCAATAATCTCAATCGGCAACTTTTTTTTATAGCCGGTCGGGTTACGCCAAACAATCATATTCTTATGGCTTGCCTAAATCAACATCAACTGTTCAATAATTGTTGAGGTGCTAGAGATGTAGTTTTGTACTGAGAGATGTGGGTTTTTTTTTTTGAAAACCCATAAAAGCAGGACTTTAAGGCGGGAAAAACCATGCTTAAATTTTTTTATATAATCCTTTTGGAAATATTTTATGAAAAATTGTTTGATAAAAATGTACTTGCCAAAAAGTAAAGTAAAAAAAAAAAAAAAGGAATTGTATAAAAATCATTTTTTAACGAAAAACATAATAGTATATTTTTCGTTTTTCGTTTAAAAATATTTGTACTATCATCAGACAATTCTGCCATCTCATGTTGGATTAACATTTTTTATACCTTTTCTCAGGTATACTACTGCTTACAAATAAAACACCAGAGAAAACCTTTCTTAGCCATAATTCTGATAAACAGTTATAAAGTGCTTTTGAGACTAAACACTGTCGATTTGAAGAAAAAGCATAAACAATAGATTCTTTTAAAATTTGACTCATAGCCTCAGTAGATGAATCTTAATGTTGGCTTCCCAAGCAAGTGTTAGCCATCTTTAAAATAGTTATTAACAAAACACTCTTAAAATTTATCTGAAAATTATTAACTCCTGATATTGCTAATTCAGGTGAAATATTTAGTTGTTCTAGAATTTTTTGTATCGTCAGTGTTTCTCTGTAGTCATCATGTGTTTCATCTAGAAAATTTATTTCACTTCGATTTAGTTCTGAATTAATGTAGTCAGATACAGGCTTTAATATGTCCCTTTTTGATGCTAGCACTTTACATTTTTAACACCAGATATTCACTGGGCAATGGAAGAGCTACTATTGTCCTGTTAGTAAAGTAACGACCAAAATGATATCTGCATGAACCGTTACAGTATTTGCGGCAACTCTTTAAACGACGACGAATTTGATAAGTCTTTACAATATCATACAGTTCTGGATTGTAATTTGGTTAGGGAGGCATGCACTGATATTACAATCTATCAACTGTGCATATTCAAATCTATTCTCATTAGTCAGTTTTGGAGCATTTTTTATTCAATAAAATTAATGTTTATGTGGACTAGGAATTCCACACGTATAGTATAATACTTTGTTTTACCAAGTGGACCTTCAGAAACAACTAGTTCAAAAATAGTTTTACTCTATGTTGAAAATGTCTTGAAGCAAAAATAGGGTTACTGTTGAGAATCATCCATCCATCGTGATAAGTTTATTATATCATCATCATTTAAGTTAGATAAGTTAAGCTTGGATATAATTGATACAAGGTCATTCCATCTGCAAATGACAATGTAAGAAAGGTATATTGGTATATTTTTTCAACATGCCGGAGAACCTTTAACAAACTTCATAAAGCCATATGCATGACCCTTGGCAATATATTTTTCAACATTTTCTTGAGATACTGTTTTATAAACGTAAAACTTGCAACAAAAAGGTCTCCAAATGTCAAACTCCATGTCAAGCAGTCTCAGATATATCATTTACCATCTGAATTTGAAAGCATTGACATCTGATGCTGATTATATATTTTTGATTGTAATTTAAGTCTTTGATTAACTTTATTGCACGATCTACTTTATAATAAATTTACCAATAGGAAACAAACAAGGATGAACTAATTCGTCCCAAAACGCATCACTTATAATAGATATTGGCAGTTTTTCTTCTCCAGGTGCGATATTTACACATTTATTACTTCCAACATTCGGAATAGTGATATCATACATGTCTCATTTCTTGCAGATAGAAATTTTTCTAAATGAATCTCAATATCTTCCTCACCCTTATTGGTACTTAACAGTCAAAGGGTTGCCAATAGATTGTAGCAGAACACTGATAACTTCATTATCATCAAATAAAGTAAGGCTATTTGGCATATTTGCTTTAGTGATAACAAAATCGTGGTATAAATGGTTGTATGTTTTTAAATACATCAGCAAATCATTCAGGAATTGAGGACTGACAGATTCGAAATAAATATGTCCCCGATACTGTAACTTGTGCTTTAGCTTTACTACTACGAAACCACCGCTATCAGCTGCTCTTGAAAGCATATTGCTAACATAAAAATTAGAAATAGGGAAAATACAAACAGCTCCTTTTAACTTAGGCGCCATTCCTTTTGGCATTATAGTAATCTTTTTAAAAAGCAAACTTTTTGATATAAGAACATTTTCCAGACGTCTGACACTTTCAAATTCAGATGGTAAATGATATATCTGAGACTGCTTGACATGGAGTTTGACATTTGGAGACCTTTTTGTTGCAAGTTTTACGTTTATAAAACAGTATCTCAAAGGAAGACGCACTTGTAATAACTAACTCATTTAAAGTTAATTCATTTGCTTTAAAGAGAACAACCTGATAGCTTGTATCTATTACAAACGACACATGTACAGTATAAACCATTATTAATTAGTTGTTTAAAAAATTTCACAGATTTCAAATTTAAGATTTGCATCATTAGCACTTTAGTAACGTTGTTTAAATCATTGCTTTAGTTTCTCGTGTTCCGGAGTGCCCGTTATATCAAAATATTCTTTTCTTTTTAAATGATTTATTTGCACTGACTAAGGAATACCTGGAATAACCTGATTTCTCATTTGCGTAGCTGCCACGGCTTCTTTTGTTGAGTTGGTAATGTTTCTCATTTATTTTAAACATATTACTTACTTGTTGACTGCTCAATTTCTACATTAATGAACTGATTCATGTTCCTGACTTCGATATTCTAAATAGGCCACTTGAACATACTTTTCTATTTCGCGCATGTTTTTAAATCTCATGACTAATGAGAATCCACCACTAACAAACAACCACTTTCATCTCTACTAAGAGAATCAAAGAGAAAAAAACTTCGTTCAAAAGTTATTATAGCAGTCACAGAACTACTTGTTATTAATATCAAGCCAGTATATATGTCTAAGGATACACCCTGTAACAAACTATGAAAAAAAAAAACCCAAATTACTAGTTATTTGCAAAGTGAATTCATGATCGATATTGTCCGAAATGTAATATCAACTCTTTTTAATTGTTTCAGGAGTGAAAACGAAGCATAGTTTTAAGCTAGGTGAATAGAAGGAGGATTTTAAGAAGAAAATTTGGTAAATCGTAAATCGCAACAACCTTTATTCTGATCTAGCTGATCTTACATCCTGGGATGACTAAGTATTGTTACATAATGATTATGAAATAATTTTTTGATTTTGTAAATCATTGTTTCTTAATTTTGCCGAAAATTTTTTTATCATTTTGTATCTCAGGCAAAGAAAGGTAAAAAAAATATTCAGTTTATGAGAAAATAATATTGACGAATAATCAATATCAATATGAATTAGGAATGGATAAAATAGAACTTGAACAGTAAAGCTGATATTTAGAAAGATAAATGTCGAAAGTTGAAATGAAATTTAAAAAAATTTCAATTAAACATCCTAAATTATTATCAAAACTGAGTTAAGAAATTTAAGATAATTTTCTGGCGGCTTTGTATCCAGATATCGTATATATTTTGTGAATATATATATAATTTGTAGTCTTACATATCATTAATAGAAAGGTAATAATTAAACATGTCGTCAGTTAAATATTTATTCTGGCTAAGTTTCTGAGACAATCTTCAGGCGAAGTACGAATAAATTTTCGAGTTTGTATAGATTTTTAGCTGGATCAAAAATACTTCCTTAGGAATTAATTAATAGTAAATATTTATTGCAAAATTTAATGGACAGCGATTAATTTATTGCGAAATCAACAATACCTTATTTATTGTGAAATTTAATATATATAGAAAAATTTTTAGCAAGGATTAGCAACGGAAAACGAAGTAGGACCACTTATAGGAACACCGTCAGTTTGACAGAAGATATTCTCATCGAATTTAAACCAAGATTTTGTTAGTAGAAATTTTGGTAGGAAAGCTTTTGAGTCAGTATTTCTTTTCTTGCTAGAACTCGGCGACTCGTCATCTGCGTCTTTTCTTTTTCTCATCTCTTTGAATGTTTCTAATGACTTATTTCTAATGTCCTCGGCTTTTGATGCCTCGCCAACTATATCCGCCTTTTTCTTTTCATTCAAAACAACTTGTTTTTGAGCTGAATCATCAATTATATCCTCCAAACCCTGATGAATTTCAGTTTTGTCCGGACTTATTCAATTTGCTTCCCTTTCTTCAGCGACCTTCTTTTTATGTTTTTTCAAGAACAGATTTTTGAGACACTTTAAACACAGGGACAGCTATTTGATTCAAATATTCGCCCATCCTTTTCCCAGTTTGACCCCACAATATATATGAATTTCATAAAAAAATATATATCTTTCATCCAATCAGGTTACTGAATATATGT
>JAUZNK010004111.1:0-10576 GCA_035046665.1 Euphysa ruthae | reverse complement strand
AAACTTTTTTTAGAGAAATCGTATGCTGCGAGTTTTGCTAGCAGAAGATTATGTGGAATGCAGTCATATGCTTTTGATAAGTCCATTAAAATGGTCCCTATAATACCTTTCTTATCCAGGCAATTTTGCCACTTATTAATTAGGCGAAACAATGAGTTTAGGGTGGAGAAACCTTTGCAAAATCCACAAAGAAGAGGAGAGAATTTATCGCAAAAAAAAACTGGTTATTTGTAAAAATATGATTTTCTCAAAAACTTTCGATAGTGTAGGAAGAATACTGATAGAACGGTAGTTCCCTTTCTCAAGAGTATCTTCCTTCTTATGAATGGGAATTACTTGTGCCTATTTAAGAACGTCTGGAAATGTTCCATTATTCAAAAAAGTATTAATGCAATCAGCAATTATGTGACAGTGAGAGTGTGCTAAAGTTTTTATAAGTGAATTAACTTAATGATAATTATGCGGAGAAAATTCATATGGATTGCCTTAATACTTGGATGAGACTCAAAATCTGAATCTGACATCAAAGGGTTATGTTCAATATGAGGATCCCATGGTCCAATATTTTAAAGATTTCGCAATGCTGGCAAAATAATTGTTAAATATCTCAACTACGCTCTTTTCGTCAGAAATAACATCACCATTTTCAAAAAGAAGTATTCGTTCACTATTAATAATAGGTTTAGTGGATAAAAGTGGTTTACATGCCTCCCAAAACGACTTCTGTCCGACTTTTACGTTATAATTGCGAAAAAATGTTTTTTTTCTCTACGAATGAGGTTAACAACATACTTACAATGGATTGTATAAGCTTCTAGTGCACATTGTTTGCCAGATTTGTTTGTGTGATTTTTTAATTGAGCTCATTTCATGAGCTCTTTGCTGACAATTTTTGAAACGAAAGGTTTATTGTTTCCCCTTATAATCTTACTTTTGACGGGAGCGTATTTATCTAAAACTTTCTTAAAAATAAAATCGTAATAAATATAGTTAAATGTCTGACTAGAAGTAAAAAAATAATTACTAAATTCTAAATCAAAATTCTTCCCATCAATTTTTTTTAAGTTTCTGTATGTGACTATACTAGGAGGCATTTTCAAGTATTTAGATCTCAGCATAGTATATATTAATTGATGACAGTCACTTAGACCAGTTTCAACAGAGTTTGAGTTTTGGAAGAGAGTTTTTCTGTTCGTTAATATCAGATCAATGTATGTCCCAAGAGTAGACTTAAAGCATGTCTTCCTCTGCATTAGATTACAAAAGGCTATAGTTACTCATAAACTCCTCCAGATGCGCATTGCTAAGTTCTAAGTTCATATCACCATAAATAATACAGTGGTCATATTTCTTTAAATAAAAATCTAATAAATTAGACAGATTCTTTAGAAAAATAATTGCAAATATACAGAAAGCAATAACCATTTTCTTTTACCAATAGTGATTTCTAAGGGTATTATTTGAAAACCAAGGGGTGTGGTATAATCAAGGAGTTTTCTTGTAGGTAATCCCGATTTTACCAAGACAAGTAAGCTTACTTCGACTCAAATCCATTCTATAAGGTCTTTTAAAACCTGTAATTAAGAATTGATTATCAAAAAAAGTATCATCTAGCTTAGTTTCTGCAATAGTAAGTATATCAACATGATTTGAAACAAGATCAGCTAGGAGTTGGAACTTGTTACGCAAAGAATTATTATTTATATACGCTAAAAGAGGTTTATCTGGAGACATTTTCTGAGCTTTTATCGATGAAGAGAAATCATTATTTGGTAAAGGATTGTTAAAAATGTTCAAAAAAAAGGAAAGTCTGAAGGTAAAAACGAATGTAAATTACGTACATCAGCCACAGAGGTTGTTTCTCTTCGCATCAGTATGATGTGTATGATGAGCTACGATTCCGCCCCTTTGATCTTTGGTTAGGATAAACTACAATTCGACACCATTGATCTGTGGGTAGGATGGACTAAAACTCCACCCCCTTTGATCTGTGAGTAGGATGGACTAAAATTTCACCCTTTTGATTTCAAAGCTAGGGTAGAGATCAGGTTTGCTAGATCTATTAATATTTATGTTGATCTTTCTAAAACTGAACTTCACTTTAAATAATATGACAGTCAGTTACATATTTCACAAATGATAAACGGTTTCCATTCTGTAATCAAAAGACTCAAGGTGATATCAGCTGATATCTAAAAAAGCATTTGCAGAAAAAATTGGATTTTTAAGAGACTATTTTCAAACCATATATTTTTAGTAGAAGTGTTTTTAGTAAATAAATTTTTTTGAGATTAATGTGCTCTTTCAAAATTAATCTTAACTTTTATATTTCATTTTAATCATAGAAATAATTTTATTTTGCGATCTAGTACTAAAAAACAGGATCTTTGGAAAGATGGCTAAAAAGAAGAACAGTTTGGTAATACTCATTTCAGACTAAATTTATTTTGGAATTTACTAAAGCCGTTGAAAGCTTTGTAAAATCCCAAATAGTACCTGATTTAGCATCAATAAGTCAACTTTCCAAGAATTAAACATAAATTTTATCGTCCAAGCTTATATAATCGATTTTAATTAAAGTTTTTCGAAAACAAATTTGCTTTCTGTTAGCAAGAATAAATCGTAAAATGTACCTCCATTTTCCACAAGCCATTTTACCATTTCTGAATAGTTTGCAGAAGCTGCTACGTGTAATGCTGTCTTTCCATAGTTATCGGTTTGATTAATATTAGCACCGCGTTTAACCAAAAATTCTGCAACAGGCAATGACCAACGTAAGGCTGCCTAAATTGATATAGAGGGTACATTTTTTTGATAAACTATTTCACAGATATAGGAAATTTTTGTGAATACATATAACCTTATCTTGTGTAACCAAAAAGAGAGTGAATGAAGACTGTAGCATCAGGTACATCTAATATTATAAATAAACTATCAAATAATCTGTTAGTCGTTTATCAGGGAAGGTTAATTAAGGCTTAAATTATTGTCATTTCAAGGCTTCCAAAAATGGAAAGCTCTTTTGTATTAAATGACCATTTTTATTTCGTGTTCACTCCTTTTATTTTGCATTGCATTAACGGTTTTATCATAATTTTATCGAAGCTGTTTTATTACAACAGATTGTTCGCAATTAAAGATCATTAACATCACTTTTTCTTAGCATATACATAAATAACAAAATAAATATTAGCGGTGAATGTGAAATTGTTCCACTCTCTGACCCTATTAAATTCTTTACTTTACTCGAATATAAGTTCATTCGCGGAAAAATTCACCAGAAATTGAACCTATTTAAATCTAGAAATGGAATTCTAATTTGAAATTTCTTTTTTATTTAATGTTTGTTTAAAGTATAATCATTCTATTAACGCATATTTTGGCATATTATTTCCTCACTAAATAGTTTGGAAATTTGTATTAAACTTCCCTGCAGGTAGAACGTCCGTTTTAATCTAAAACTTTACCAAAAAACATCGGATTCATTTTTGCCTCTCAATTGAGCACAGGTCTTTTTGCATATGAGATCATTAAAATTAAAATAGCTTTTCAAAAAAAATAATTTTCTCAAAAAGGAACATAATTATTTAATTTCTGCTTTGCAAGAAAGCGTTTTTACTAAGATTAGATAGTTCTAGCATAAGTTTGTGTCATTATTCATTATTTCATTCATCCATATTTTTATTTAACATTGATATTCACACATAGGCGTGAATAAATAAAACTCATTGACACTAGTCTATACCAACAAATATTTTGCGGTGTTTTTCAAATAATAATAAAGTATAGAGCTAATGACATATACTACTCGCGCATGATGTGCAGTTCCAACTGAGAATAGACTTTTTAAACAGACCTAAACAGCTGATGTTTTTAAAGTTTACTGGATGAGTGTTCCAGATAAAGCATGCTTTAAACAACAAAGAAATTCCTTATTTAGATGTTAGTGCCGGAGAAAGTTTTAGCATGCTACTTGTCCGGAAAGAGTAGGGAATTTGTTTTATTTTAATGTTTTCCCACATTAACCTTTGATTTAATCTATTAACAGACTTATACGATTCAATCATATTGTTCTTAATGCTCTCTATTTTGAATCCTGTGGATCAAGTTATGATCGGTTTTTCTACAGAGCATACAAAATAAAGGACAGTATAAAAAAATAACTTGAAAATTAGCTATGAAGAAGAGTTCTTGTTTGAGTAATACCCAAGCCTTTTTGAAACCTGATCAAGCAACTCAGTTTGTTATTAGTTTGTGTAAATAATTTAAGAAAATGATTAGAAAAATTTAGTTTACAATCTATTATAACACCAAGAAATGTTACTTCATTCTTAACGTCAATTTTTCTCATTAAATAAAACAATATTACTAGGAGGAATTTTTGTTCCTATTTTTGTTCATAAAAACATAACTTGCAGGATTTACTACAATTGAATTAGATTTTAACCACTTTTGTACCCTAAGCGAATTCCTGTGAAGACGCGATAGAACATTGTCTAGAGAAACGTCACAAGCATATAAAGTATTATCATCTGCAAAATTACAAATATGTCACAGTCCAAAACAAAGAAGAACATATCATTTAGAAAAATATTAAAGAGAAGAGGCCCCTAAAATAGAGCCTTAAGGTACTCCTAAAATGATATTCAACCATTGGCTAAAAGTAGAACCCAGCTTTACGTTTTGTTTTCTAGAACAGAAGTAGCTTTTTACGAATATCAGACTTTTGTTTGAGAAACCGTATGCTGCAAATTTAGCTAGAAATAATTCGTGAGGAATACAATCATATGTTTTAGACAGATCCATTAGAATCATTCCAGCTACCCCTAAGGTTAGTTTTTAACCCATTAAAGTAAGAAGTTGGTTTCTGAAAATAATTCAATGTACTAAACAAAATATGCAAAATTTGAAACCTCTAAATATGGTAATCTCTCTCCATTATTCTTTATTTTATGCTTTAGTGATTTTTTTTCCTTTTATTTGCCTCCCTAATCCTCTTAGATAACCTTTTACCGAATTTTCCCAATTTTCCATTCACATCTAAATAAAATCTCTTCAAAAATTTCAACGATTTTTCAGCTTCTCATTCATTAAACAATGACGAAGACAATGACGAATTGATATACAAGAGTTTTGTGCCACAAATTTTGACAATGTTTCATTTTCCTGTTTTCTTTTCAATATTTCTTTGATACTTTTGCATTTTGATGAATTAGGTACGTTGCTAAAAATGCTAAACTTTGAAGTTAACAGCATAGGAATAACCAAAACCAGAATTAAAAATGGTGCTTGACTCCAGTTCCAATTACCTTAGAGGAGTGCGATATTGAGCACATTCCAAACGAACCTTCTTGCATGGGTGCTTTATTGTATTTCTCAAAACTTTTAAACTTCGAATTGAGATCTGACCTTGCAATTTATGAAAAGAAACAGATTTTAACATCGCCCTTCACAAATGTAATTCTGACGAAAATACTTCTAATTTTTCTAATTTTATTGCTGCCAATAATTTTCTTCCTTATATAACTCTTCCTTATATAACTCTTCCTTATATAACTCTTCCGGCAAGAGTAACAGAACGATCTAAAACTTCAATTGATAACATATTTTTTAACTCACCCATCAAAAACTTGTTTTCAGAGAATTTAACAACTACGATATCTGACCATCTACCACAGTTCTATATCTATCCAGGGAAGATTAAAATGTTTATCCTAGAAAAAACGATGTTTTTAAAAGAATTTTGATGAAGCTTAATCACAAAAAACTTTTGTCTGACTTTGAAGACATAAATTTTATGAAGTTTTGTGCAAACTTAAGTTAGTAACAAGAACTTCAAACGTTTTCAATAAAAAAAAAGATGCTTAATACTTGGAAAAAATTTAAGAGCTATTAATACTGACAGGAAAGAAGACCTTAGACCTCGCCGCTATAAAGCGTATAGAGGTGTGTTGGTTGTTCTGGAAAGGTAGAGTAAGAAAAAAACTATTTTAAGTTATGTTTTCAAGAATATTCCAGTAAAATTAAAAAAAAAAATGAAAAGGTATGAAAAACCTCATCAATATCAAATCAAACAGTGACTCTTATCCATTCTGCCATAGCATAAAAACCATATTACAAACCCATCTCTATCTCAAAATCATTCAACACCTTTTTTATATCCGCAGCAAAATCACTTCAATCAAAAGTTCACTCATCTTATACTAGTTTTCGCAAATATCTAAACATCCCTGAAATTACTTGTAGTTTTTTTCTACTACCACCTTAATAGAAATTTCAAACATCATTGACATTCTTAAACCAGGTAAAGCATCTTCCCATAATAGTATCCCAACTGATGTCCCTAAGTTTTTAAGTAGTGAAATTTCGCTTATTTTTTATAAAGTTTTTAATATTTCATTTACCACAGTTGTGTTCCCTGATATTTTAAAAATATCTTCGACTTTACGTGTTCACAATAAAACTTGATTTTGATAACTGTAGGCCTATTTATCATCTTTCTTCTAGCATCAACAATCCCTTAGAAAAAATTATGTACTCTCGTTTATATCCCTTTTCTGAGGAACTATGACTGCCTCGCTGAACTCTAGTTTGGTTTTTTATTCTAAACTTCCACTTCTCATGTAAGAATAACCAAAAAAATGTGTAAAGCTCTTGATACAGGTTACTTTGGTTGTAGCGCTGTGATTGATCTTCAAAAGGCTTTTGATACAGTAAATCATGATATTCTTGTTTCAAAATTTGGTTATTCAAAAAACTGATAATTTCGTTTGTTATTAGCTGGTTTAATTCTAATTCTAATTTACAACTAATTTTCCATATGCTGCAGCTTTTTTTTGTCTGTTGACCGGTGCTTTTTGTCCTTCGTCGTCATAATTTTCTCCTAACCTTACCTTGCGCCAACTCAAACACGAATCACATAGGCCTTCTTTTGTGTTACTGTGTATATGAATAGTGCCACTAACGTTCGGCTTGGAGTGACTCCATCCCATTGGTAACAATACAATATTTTTTTCCTTAGGTTCTTTTTTACACCATCTTTGTAACTTGATGGATAAAAAAAATATAGATTTCTGTTAACATAAGCAATGATACTCAAAAAAAAATAGAAAGTCATCACAAGGAAGTTATATAAAAGATAACTCAAAATTATTAATAGTTACTAAGGCTTTATTATCTAGCTTAGAATTCCATAGCTATAGGTAATATGGAGGAATAAAATATATTCACCTCATGCAATACAGTTTGCCCATGACTATCTGTAAAATTTATATCTGCTCCCGAATTAATCAAAGTGTCAACATATTCCAAATCTACATGTATATCATCACCATTTGATTTGCCCAGCTTTGCAAAGTAAACATTCAAAACCTCACTTCCAGCTAGATTTGTGTTTGGTTCAACTTCATCTGGTTTGTAGGAAATAAACTCATCCAAACCAAGAGGAGCATTCATGATACTCGATCTACAACCAGTCATCATCATTTCATCTTTAATTGGTGATGGACCAATGCGATACGAGTGTACATCTCTATGTTTCCTTTTCTTAATTTTCCAAAATATTTCCGCCATTATGGCAAATAAAATCAATAATTAGCTTTAAACATGTGTACTTCTTTCATAATCAAGTCACCGAAACTACCTTATGAATTAATAACATACATAATTTCTTAATATTTAAAACGTAAGTTTTAAATCATTCCTTGTCATGATATAATTGTGTGCATATCATTCTTTCTTACGGTATTATATATATATAGCTTTCACAATATTAAAGATAAATCTTGTAAAATACCATGTTATCTAAATATTCAATAGCTTTAAAATAAACCATAATATCATTGGATTATTGTTTCTGTATACATATTTTTTAGAGAAATCGTTTGTAACCCTAAAAGCAAAAATATATTTAAGAAACCTAGATAAGAGCAAATAAATAAAATTAAAGAGCTTCAATACTAGGGCATGAATTTGATTTCTTATACACCGGGTTTCTTATAAAAATTACAAAGAAAACGTAGTGAGCTTGATTATTAAGATTATCTTATATATATGCCTATGTTTTCCATAATTTTTTTTTCTTAGGAACCTTTTTTTTTTTTATGAATTATTACGGCTAAGGGTAGGAATTTGTGCCTCAATGAGCAATTGAAGAGATTCTAACCGAAAAATTAGGCCCGATGATTAGTAGCGGCAAAATAACATTTTGCAACGTACAGAATAATATATATCAGGAGTTTTTAAATAGTATATGAATTTATCTTCATTTTTTTGCCAGTACTTTTTTAATTCCCAATAATTCCAAATAAGACTGCTCTTAAACTGGAATGAGTTTGTTCCATAGATCGTAAAAAGAGCAGGAGGAAAAATTAATACCAATGTACTCCTAAGGTTTCAAGGGTTCCAAGGTTCAAAATTTCTCATTTCAAAGAGAAGATACATTGAATTAGTTCCAAACTCAGATGTTTGATTGACTTATAAATTTCAGTTATCAGCAACTGTAAATCTCTTATTTGCGCAACTGTTGTCAATAATTAACAATTTATCAAAGTCAAACTTACTGTAGATTTCTCTAAGTGCCCCCTTATCAACTTTTTGAAACAGAACATCCATATCAGTGGACAATAAAGAAAGTATGATAGAGCATGGGCATAAACTAACAACCTTGCTTGAGATTTGGATAAAAAGTTTCTCAGGCGAATAATAGCACACAATATCTGATTCGTCTTTTTACAAATACAAATAATATCATAATATGAAAATAACAATTTTTTATTATGTTTTACACTTAACAGTTCAACTAAGTTATATTTTGTTGTTTGTCGTTTCCTTCAATTTCGTTTTTTGAAACGGCTTTCTTGGCTGTTCACTTATTTCGAGTATTAATTAAGAACTTTTTTTAATTCGGAAGAAGATCTGAATGATCTTATCATCGAATCGGGCAGTGATTCAATTTAAAGCTCCCATTTGTGCTACGGCAACAATAGATAACTTTTTTTGTTTTTTGTTCTGAAGTGGATTTGAACCCACGACATTTTCCATCACAATGCAATAATATCAGAAAATTTGCTACCGTTAGGCCACACTGCCTTAAATTTCCTTCTGTGCGATTACCAGAAATTAAAAAAAAGGCCTATTTTAAATTGAAATCGCCAAATATCCAAAAAGACTAAGACCCCTGGGATACGATGATCCAAAAATGGAAGTTAGGAAATGTGACTTTTCATCAATAAGAACTAATTTTAAAAGAATAATTTCTCACTTTTGACATGTAATGCTTTTTGAGAAACAATGCTTCAATTTAGGGGAATACCCAAAAATATGAAATTTGGCTTGAATACCCTGTATATTTTCCAAAAAAATGAAAAATATCTTCAGTTGTTGTTAATAAGGAATCATACTGCAAAGGTTCTGAAAAATTCCTATAAATCTCTGGTTTTGGAGAAAAGTGTGTGACAGGCAAACCCAAATTTTTTGGATTTAAAGGTTTGTTTCCAAACAATTGTCCACGAAATATATCTGAAAACTTTTGTAGAACAAAAGATTGTGTCAAATAAATTGAGAAAAATGTGTCGCTCACACAATAATAAATTATAGGACCTCAAAGGTTTCCAAAGTGCTCCAAAATAATTTTTTTTTTTGTATAGCTAATTTATTGTTTTTCTATAAAGGGATTTTTAGCAAAATGATAGTTAAACCTTAGAATACACCTTGTCTTTTTATAAAAAGCAAAAATAGTATTTTTTATTGCCACATAAAATTAAAGTTGAGTCAAACCTAAAAAAATATAATGACTGAGCCATAATTAGACGAAGTACAAAATTATTAATAAGAATATCTGTAATCATAGGGATTGCCTAGTTGAGATACATTGAATATTGCTTAGTTGAAACATATGGAAGATTAAATCGATTAAAACGTTAAGATACTATTAAATTTAATATAAAATTATTTCAAAACTTGTAAAAAATTTATTGGAACAAATATTTACAATCATAAAATTTTAACTCTGAGTAAAGAATGGTTTTAAATCAAGATTAATTCAAAACCCACTATTTGGGTTTGGCTAAATCATTTATATAAAAGAGCACAAAACTTCCCTGCAATGTTTATAAATTTGTTCATGTTTTCTGCCAACAATTTAATTGTTTTTATTATGAGCTATTTTCAAGAATACTTGAAAGTTTTAATTTCCTTCGATTTTTGCTTAAAATATCCTGAAAATTTGATCGATATCCCTAAGAAACCTAAATAAATATTTGGGGGCATGATCACTAAACATACATATACTAAGTCCTCAAAGATTTATGATTTAATTAAAGTCTAGCAGGCAAATCAAACCAAATGAAATAAATGTGCTTTACGGCTTAAAAATTACAAAATGAATACGAAAAGATGTTCCGTTATTTATTGTTCACAGAATTGGCAATGTCCGATTTTTATTTTTTGAAAATAGTTTATACAAATGAAATGAAATCTTTTTTATCTCAGGAACAAAAATTAAATATGTACACTGTTTTTTTTTAATTTTTTTTTTTTTTATTGTGCACCGCACATTAATTCAATCGATTTCTTT
>JAUZNK010004110.1:0-10577 GCA_035046665.1 Euphysa ruthae | reverse complement strand
TTATAATTTAGATAAATAAACTATTGTTGAATTACTGTGCATTTTTTTTTGTAATTTTTTTTACTCCTTTTTTGATTTCCACTTTTTCTACTCCTAAATAATTACGTTATAGGTTCTTGAATGGCGTTGACAGCCTATTTACTACGCTTATGTGTGTTGCTACTATTCACGCTGTCAGTTTTCACAAACTACCGGGTGATGTCATATGCATGTCCTCATCCACCATGTCCTAATGTATGCAGTTTAGGAGAGTTACAATGTGAATTTTGGCGTCAGTTCCTATATAGTGTTGGGTATGAGTTTTGTGATATACAGGGATGGGTTGTTGCAGATGCTTGGTCAAGCTGCACTGGCCATGTTAGATGCTGCTTTTAACGAAAGACTTTATGTTTTTTTTACCACTATTTTAGAAATGTATTTAAAATCAGATGCCAGTATAATATATGGAATACGCTAATTCATTTCTAGAGCTAAAAGCTTATTTGATTAAAAATGATTATAGTTAGATTAAGAAGGGTTGGTGCAGGGACGGGGTGAGACCTGCCAATTTTGTGACAAACCATTACGAAAAGTTCAAGTGTAGGTAGTGTCAAGATGACTCTGGTACGTAAAGCTGTGTATTTTCGAATAAATTTTTGGAGATTTATTTTTGCGAGTGAATAGTAAAAAACTGCTTTTTCGAGATTTATCTTTGCGAATATATCCTATATTAAAAAATTTGCAGGATTTATTTTTGCAATTGTGATAAATGGTGCACGGAAATTAGCCCACTGGACAGTATCTTGCTGGAAAGTAGCCATCTGGACAGTAGCCTACTGGTCATTAGCCCACCACTCAAATGAAAAATAGGACATTAGCCCACCATAGAAAAAAAAATAAAATTGCAATACTTTATTTATAGTAGTCTTGTAAACTATGACCTAATTGAATGTCCGAATGCATTTTTTGTTGACATATTATTGTCTTGTATATAATACGACGATGGGAACCAGACACATATTGCATTAAAGTAGTCGGCCAGGTCAGCTAGTTTATTAGGTGTGTTATTTCTAAGGTGAACTTCCTAGAGGGAGAAAGGCCAGGCCATCAAGCATGCCACAGAAGTGTTTTATGACGTTATTGGCATGGTAGCGGTTAGCCAAACCCAGGTCATGGATCTTACGATATGTTGACTGGGTCAACTGGAAGAAACATCCCCGATTCACAACATCTGGTCCGAGCATTTTGGTCACTTCCTGCAGAGTAACTGACTCAAATGGCTGTAGGACCTGGATTAAAGTCCAGTTCACTGCATTTATCCACCATAATGTTTATCAGCTGTTCATAAACTGTCTGACTTATACCCTGTAGGAAAGCATAAACACCTGAGACTGCTGTATTTTCAATAAGTGATCGAATGATATATAGTTGGGTGGAAGATCTTGGGTGACGACATGGAAAATGTCCCAACCATAAATTAAGTATTAGCATTCCCAAGAAAGCGAAGGCCCTCATCAGTCCAATATACGACAAGACGTTGAGCGCTGTCAGTACCAATGCCCTTATAAGGAAACAAAGTAGATGATCTCCAATAGTTGCGGACCATTCAGCACTACTGGTGATATCCCTCAGTGTCTGGTTCCTTTGGAAGTGCACCCTGCTTGTCGTCTGAGATCACGTTTACATGTGTCAAGGTTCCCAACCCATACACGAACATCATTGGGAGCATCAAGAAGTTCTTGGGAAAAGATTTAATTTGGTCTGGAACGCAGATCTTCAGAATTTAATTTGATTAGCACTTCTTAGTTTTGTCACTTCAACACCAATTTCATCAGCAACACGATTATGACCTACAAATGACTTGACATTGTATTTGACACATATGTTCTCCCCACGTTAAAATGATCAAATAGATATAATATAATATGATAAAATAATAGAATCCAACAAATTTCTTTTTGCTTTTTAAGATTTCTTTTTAAATGCTATATGCACCAATTAGCCAAATCTTGGCGGCCATACAGTTATCATTATAATCTGCGGTAGACTAATGTCCTATTATTCATTTTTTCTGGTGGGCAAATGTCCAGTGGGCTATTGTCCAGTCGGTCACTATCATGTGGGCTACTGTCCGGTGGACTAATGCACTACCTTCAAGATAAACATATAGTGAATAGTCTACATAATATTTTTTGAACTAGGTCTTCTATGAGAAATGCATCGCTCCCAATTGAATAGAAAATGAGAATTCACATTACAGCTTGAATTATTTTAAATACTTTTTTCTCGTGTGTGATAACACAGTCAAAAGAAGAAACACTGGTCTGGAAATGCCATCAACTTCTCGCTTTAATTTTTTGTTCCGAACTATTTTTGTCACGTAGTACAAACCTAGTGTATAAAATTTTCATAGATTACGAAAACGTAATATATAGTTTTATATGTTTTAGTATTTATTAGCATACAAAAATAAATATATAAAACTCGTTGTAAATATTCTAATATGAATATGTATTAATATAGTTAGACTCAATGATTTTTGGAGCAAAATAACCGCCTTGATATTTGATACATTTCAGTATAATATCATTAATCAGAAATAGCAGGTTTATCTGCAGCTTTAGCTATGTCTTTCCTAAGACTTTCCGCTTTAGAAAGTTTCATCTTTGTTTTTAGTGTATGTTTGTGGGTAATATCACATCCTAATGAGAAAGCTCTTACTCGAAGAAACAATGTAATTATGCATTCAATGAGATTATCTTTGACTTCCTTATCGATTTTTACTCCGTTGCTACGTTTTGTAGCTATCAATGTACACATAGGAAGTAGTTATGATCCAACTAGCTGCGATGTGTGCAAGTGAGCGTGAGGAAAGTATTTAGGTTCCGAAGAGACTGGCTCGTTGCGTTTGCAGCCATATTGTATAGATAACGGGTACAAAAGCAGTAAATATTTTTTGGGAGGGTATCTCATGCTTTTTCCCAAAATAAGGTGAATTGTTTTGGTCCATGACTCCAAATAGGTATAATAACGAGTGGTTGTACAGAAAAGTTTTTCACGCATTTTTATGTCGAAAATCATCTGTTAAATTTTATGTTTGTAAGCTCATGCTAAAACATGTGTGAAAACCACTTGCATATTTGATTCTATGTAATTTTTGCTGAGATTTTATTTATTTTTTATAGACTCATATATTACGAATTTGGGACACAGGACGAGGGCAGATATACACAATCTAAATTCTGCTATAATATGTTGTCCGAAATTAGGTGGTGGTTTCACCGTAAACACAGTCACTAAGTGGGCTCGAACCACACACCTTTTCACTTCCGTTTCCGTAATTCGGCTTCTGAGACAAAAGCGCCATTTTTTTCTGAAAAAGGTGGCCCTGAAGTTTCCAAATCAGATTTTTTCAACTATACCACTATTTCATAATGAAATTTCACTTTATATAATATCACCATTTTGATGCTCTAAAATTCTTGATTCTATTTCCTAATCAAAAAAAGTAATTTCAAAAAAGGAAACTTTTTTTATTTAAAAAAAGCATGTACAGGAAGAAAATTATTTTGCATCAATAGTATATAATGAAACTCATGAACAATTTGTTTTCTGTTATTCATGAATTCCTCCTAAGTAATCTTTATTTCCGAGCACTACCTACAATTGAATACACATAACGCGTGTATTCAAAAAATAAAAGAGCTAACTATGAGGTGACTGCTGGGTTATAATTCAATCAATATCATATATAAAATTAAAGCTATATTCTTATAACGATTTTGGTAATGAAATTAGATGCACCCCAGCTCTTGCCGTGTAAGCCAATGCATATTTTTCAGTCTCACTTGATTATAACAACCGTTTTTTGTTTGGTATATAATAATGTTATTGTTATAAATATGTTATTGTTGCAGTTATTTAATGAAAAGCAAGCTGTAGAATTACAACTGTATCAAAACATTTTAGAACAGATGCAATGAAAATGTGCACTTGTTAGTATGTATTATACATTTAATCTCCTCGTATTAATTTTAAAATATTGTAAACTGCAGTTTGCTTGTTTAATCTTTTTTTTTTTTGATATCTTAATTTCCAATTGTTAAATGATAACTTAGGTTTATCATATCATCGCCTCAATAACTTTCATTCAGTACACTAAAATATTCTGCCTTCAGCTCTACGGGAATTTGCGTAAAAAATCCATTGCGGAAATTTCGGTAGACTGCTGAAACACCTGTCAAATAAGCTCCGCGAATTATAACTGACACAAGACAAGAAATTGAATTTATTAAACCACTGAAAACAACTTTCTGATGTTTATTTTCAAAATTTTCGATATGGAAAATCATAGTTTCCGGGTTGCTTCCGTTAACTATCTATAACTGTTCCAAGTGGATGGCTGAAGTTAAGAAGTTATGGGTGATTAAATAACAGTGGTCGAAGTTGAAAAATCACTGTAGGTTGACAATTTCTTTGCATTATTTTTATCGGACCTAACATTGATGAAAATTCAATATTTGAAAAAAAAAAAAAAAAAATACAGTTTTTAGTTGAGCATCAGGTAATTTAAGTATACGAGCAATTAATCCAATAGCTTGTTGATATATGAAATGTAGAGGTCGTAATCACAACTTACTTGTCTTTACTTTCCTCTTTTCGTCTGGTTTTCCATCATTCACAAATCATAAATCGGATCTCAGAAACTTTCTTTACTTAAAATTATAGCCAATAATACAATAGAAGTGACCATATTATATGATGAATTAGTTTTAATAAAGAATATAACAAAATATATATATAATAAAAAATATATAATATATAAAATAAGGATATTTTTGTTGTTTTTTAGAGATGTACTTGTACTGATAAAAAATTATCACAATTTTTGCAATTAATAAAACCAGGTGTGTAGCCGAATTTTTGCAACATTATTTGACTCTTCATTTTACTTTCTTTTATGAGAAATTTAATTGCTTATTAATATTCAATATTTTTATTTAAAATTTCGCTAATTACATTGCAATAATTATTTCTAAACTCATTTCTGCTATATATATGGAAATTATTGGGGTGTTCTCGTTATATTCTTCAAATTTAAAAAAAATACGATTTCTGATATTCGTGTTTGGTTATTGATCTTTATGTATACTGTAACATTACTGATCTCTTGGTATACTTTATTTCCACTTTAAAGGATAATACTTTAAACCTGATAGTTACAGGTGAAAATTTACCTAGGCTCCGGCTATAATTGGCTCCCATATATCATGTACCTATATAACTATGTAGATAACGGACTTTAATCATGAATTTATAAAAATTTAGCTTGAAACCAATTTTTAAAGCTCAAAAATGAAAGTTTGCTTTTTGTAGGATTGTTTAGATAAAAATCCAGCACTTAAAGTACGGTTTTACTACTGGCGAACCTTTGTTTCTAAGCATTAGCTATAAATACAGGTTTAGTAAACGTACTCTATACCATTATATATGATGGCAATAACCTCGTAGTTTACATGCTATGAAACTGTCAAATAATAAAGCAATGAAATGATCCTGAAATAAGGATTATGAGATTTTTGTATAAGAACATATTAAAATCGTAATTCCATAGGTAATACGGTGTTAAAACACATAAACCAATGAAACTGACATGGTATAATAAACGTATTATGCCTTTTAACAATTTCCGCTTACATAGTAAGTAGGATGATAAAAAAACATGCATAACAACACCTTATAATGGAGCATCTTTAATATAGATGAATGAAAATATTGCAATCACATGGCGTCATAAAAACGGTGTAGCTGTGGGAATATGTGGGATGTTCATTATAGCACACTTATCAAAGTATAAAAGCATTGGATTAAAATAATATGCCTGAAGTATCCGAATTTTGAGATACATTGATAAATTCTTATTTATGCTACTATTAACACTTCGCAAAAAAAAAAAATTCTCAAAAAATGTGCCAAGACTTAATCAAAAAAGCTTAATCAAAAAAGATTTTTGTTTTATAACTTCCCCCAATTTTAAGACTTATTATATGCTGTAACGTTTCTATCCTTGCTTTAAAAAAAAATCTAACTTAATTCAAAGTCTTTGACAGTCTTTGAGCAGATTTTTGTAGATTTATTCCAATGAGTGAAATTTATAGCCAAAAAAATCTAAACTGGTCATCTAATGATCACTTCTGCATGCGAATTTTACCAATTTATTCTGATTGCACTTTTAATGTGATCTTTTAAAAAAATAACTATAGTCTTTAAGTTTGCATACACTTGGACAATTAGTCTCTGTTCAGCTCTTAATTTGGTAGCGAAAAAATATAGATTGTCCAATAATGCTCACTCACGTTTACTTGGACATGCACAGTCACTTTCGATTTCGTTGAATAAAAGTCACGTGTAATAATAAGTCGATCATGATCCACAAAAATTAAGTTGATAGTAGTATTCTAGTAGTCTCTTTCTTTTATCTTATTGGAAAGCAGTAAAACATTTTGTTGTCAAAATGGAACTGGAATGTTTTATTGCCCCATTTAATTACCATAAACATTTTTGGGTTTTTCAATTAAAAAAAATTTTTTTCGCGTGCCGTTCTTTGGCATTCCCTTATGTCAAAAAAAAATCCGAAAATACGAATAGTTCCAGAAAATGCTGCATAAGTTTGAGTTTTTTCATAATAAAATCTTTTTTTAAATTTATTTTCACCACTCATTAAAATTTTTTGTAAGATAAACGGTTATAAGGTGTTTACTACTCGTTAAATCTCCGAGATGATGCTGTTCTTTTGTTGTGCCTTTTATTGTTGTTTTCGAAAATAGTCTTTTTTTTTCGTCTAATTTGGTTGCACTTTTGTGGAAAAGTTACAATTTGCTACTATTAACATAGCAACCAATATTAACTTTTAATATTATAGTGTTCTATCTTCATCCTAAGTTTCTGCATCAGTCGCATTATCTACTAGCCAAACTTGCTTAACTGTCAAAATAGTTTAGGAACCATTGTAGGCAATCAGATTATATGTTATAAAAGGGTTCCGTAAGATTATTGTCTGGAGCAGAGTGTTCCATCAGCATTGATTTTTTACTACCTGGTAATATCACAACTGTCAAATATTGGAGACAAGTCATCTGGTTGTTTTGTAGAGCTACTTCAGTAATAAATAGTTTTACTTTTTCAAAATCTTTCAATATTTCCTTCAAGGTATAAATGACAAAAAAAAACTGTGAATTTCTGAGAAACAACTTTCATAGACAAGCCAATAACATTTTCTGCAATTTTTTTCAAGCTTTGGGCCTAAAACCTGGATTTCTGTTTTAAGACATTAGTCTGCTAGCTATAAAGGTTTAATTTGTCTTTGAATTGATGATTTTTGTGACAGATTTCGTTGCAAGTAATAAAATTTGTGTTTTCAGCAGAATGTTAGATTTTTTTACACTCTGTTAAAATATCACTAATGCGCCATAGAAAAATGCTATCAGTAAGTTTAGTAATGTAGCGTTCTATCTTGCTCTTTTTCTTGAAGTAATAGACAGTTTATTACCATGAATGCTTATGTTTTTCCAAAAAATGTAGCATTATAATCATAGTGGTCCAGCTTTGACTCGATAAAAGGATTTCTCAACATTACCCATAAAATTTAAATCAATTATTCATATAGCTACTAAATGACTTCATCATATGCTCATGCACTAAGGTTATAAAATATAAAACCAAATTAACGTAACTTTAACAGTAGCTTCAACTGTATTTGAAGGCACTCATACTGTTTTATACGATAGTAAATTTAATTTGAACACAGTATCCTAGGCGTTGATGATGATTTTAAAACATGTTCTTTTTTACCTCTCTATGTGACGTTTAATACCACCAACAGCCTTTTTACACCTCTCTATGTGACGTCTCATAACATTTCAAAATTAATATTTAGATTACGTGTTCTTTAAGGGTGATCTCCAATACCAACAGTATAACTAGACTAATTTAATATTTCAATCTTGGAAAAAAATGCGTATTTATTACAATTTCATGTTTTGAAAATTTTCAATACCTCATTGAATCTAGCGTTTGGATTTATAGGTTTGAAGATCTATATAGATTAAGGAGATTAATTATCTTAAATGAATACGTGTTATAAGCCGACCAAATCAGGAAACATGTGTCAAAAAAGTCTGATAGACGATATCAAAACTCACATCTAATAGATATAATATAAAATATATAATTTGATATTCAATATTATATTGGAAATAGATATTTTTTTCAAGTTTTATTATTTCAAGATATTCAATGAAGTCGAAGTTGAACTGATACAAAAAAAAAAAATTCCTGGTGAAATTATGCTGCTAAGTTCTGTAAACATCAGAAAAGAGCCAAGGCTAAACGTTGCCACTCCTGGATTTTTCTTGAGGCGAATGGTATTTTGCTGACACGTTGGTTTCTATTTGCCAACTTTTGCTGTCAAACATTTGATTTTAAACATTCATTTTCTAATAAATAATTTTAATTCTTACTTTTTTTACAGGCACCAAAATATGGGGCAGTTAGCATTAACATATTATTTCAATCGTATAAACGAAAACTCAAGGCTATAAAAACAAAATTTTTTTGTTTTTCTTTGATAGACCTGGGCACATTTGACATTTTGTTCTACTGGTATACGACGGTGTAATAAATATTAATGATCTGAAAGACGTCCAGTGAAAAGCAATGTCATAACAAATTAAACTACTTCCTGTCTGATTAAAAATTAATTTTATATTTTTAAAGTTTTATATCTAACCTAAAAACTCTTATACTTTTATTAATAATTTTTGAGTAATATTACTTGAGTATTTTTTTGCACCTTAACAAGCCTTAAGAAAAAGACCAGCGTAAAATGAGAAGACTCGCAACTAGTCCATAATTAAAGTAAACGAATGCAGTAGAACAAAAAATTTAGTTATGTTCTTTTAACCCTTTTATGCACGAGGCCCGTGCAATATTGATACCCCTATGTTCTATACACCAAAATGAAGCTCTTGTTGAGTAGAATACAAAAATTAAAAAATTGAGTTATGCAAAATTTTACGTTTTTTTAAAATTATTTATGCAGCCGTACTTGTGACACTCATGGTTAATAGTCTATAATGGATGAAAGGAATGAAATTTCCTGAGAATTTCAGTCGAATAGCCGCTGCACTTTGGAAATTATTTTCATTTCATTCAGTACATTTCTAAGACTCAGTTATTAAAATACAATTGGTGCTTTAGGCATGTCATTTACCATGTATAAGGAAAGGTACATGGTTAATCCCATGGATGGATTGAGTTCTTATGTTTATAATTCAAAAGCAGACAGAATACAATGAAAGCGAGATTCGTGATAAATTATTTAGTCATGTCGTGAGACGTGAGGTAATTTCGAAGCCATGAGTCATAGTTAATCCGTCAGATTTGGCAACCCTGCTTCAGGAAGAATGTTATTTATACACGTCGTTAAAAACTAAGGCCAGCAAGATGTATCTGTATAAAAATGTAAAAACAAACAAAATTTAAGCAGGTAAATAAAACAGTGACATGCTAAGACGCATCGGAGAATGTTAAGAAGAACAAACAAAATATATTAAGCATACATACCCACTTTGTTGAAAAAAAAAACTGTTCAGTAATTATGTTCAAATACAAGATGAATTTATAGAAGTACGAAGATAATTTTTTTCCTTTTTGATTTGATGGCCTTGCAACATAAGATATTTTTAACCGCCTGATTAAATGATGAATGAGCGCTGATAACTTTTTTTTTGTTTTTTGATATGGTCGTGCAACATATCAGAGATCAGTTTTTCAGATCAGCGTTTGGTTTATAAGTTTAAATATTTGTAAACTATATGTTTGTTATTACAAGCGTGTAAATAAACGATAAATTTTCAATATTTTCTCTTCCTTTAACTTTCATGTTTATATTATGTTTAGTTCTATTAACAAAATTGGTCTTTATTTGTTTAAATTTTATTCACATCAAAATAAAAGAATTAGCAATTAATACCTAATGTATTTGTTGCATACAATATTCAAAAATCGTTCTGCTCTGCACATTTTTTTCTTTTTGTAAGAACACGTTTATTTAAAAGAACGATGAGGCGCAGATTGCGCTTAAAAATTAAGAAATGCCAGGCTGGGCGTTGCTCTCAAAAATTTTGAATGAAGTCTGTTTCGTCGTGTACTAAACTATATCAAAATTATATTTGTTGAAAATGAGGTAAAAATAAGCCTAAACTTTGAAAAAATTATAAGAGTGATAATTCTCAATTGAAATCATCTGGTTCGTACGAAGCAAACAAAAAAAAAAAAAAAAAAAAGTGGGAAAAAAAAAACTGTGCTATTAGATGGAGAAAGTATTGCACTTGTAATAAATTTTTGCGAAGTTTTATTTTTGCCAACGGAAGTTTGGTATTCTTTTTAAGCCTAAAGTTAGACTAGTTTTGATCCGACTTCGAAAAAACGCTTTAAAAACGGCACTTAAACGGCGTTTCACTAGTTACTTCTTTATATTAAAATGCATGATATCTAAAATGAACTTAATGAGTACAGGTGTAGGAGATTATTTTGAC
>JAUZNK010004109.1:0-10577 GCA_035046665.1 Euphysa ruthae | reverse complement strand
GTTAATAAATAAATATATATATATATTTATTCGTCGCTAAAAGCCTTTGGTTTAGTCTTAGTGTGGTGCGCAAGTGATTAAAATGGATATTTTCGTACTATCAAATCTTCTTTAAGATGATCAAGCCAGCGTTGCTTTCTTTCAACAACTTGTTATAATTCACAATCACCGTCAGTGCAAAAATGGACATGCTATAGCGATACAATATAGAAATACAGGCTCGAATTGTTGGAGATGTTGAATATGCGGTTGTCGGGAGGAGGTAGGAGTCAAGAAGGGAACCTGGCTTGAACAGAGCAAACTTCCGGACCGGACTGTCCTTTTGTTCATCTATTCATGGCCATACTAAATGACGTCAATTGAATTTTGTGAACATGAACTTCATATAAATAGGAACACTGTAGTACTGGAACAACTACTTATGAGAAGTATGTGCCATGGATCTTTTGCTGAACCCCATACAAATTGGGAGTCGAAATAGAACAGTGGAGGTAAACGAGAGCCTTTTCAAAATGATGAAAAACCACTAAGGAAAGGTTTTACCACAACACTGGGTTTTTCGCGAGATATGTAGCGAGACCCGTGAAACCTTCCTATACGCAGTGGGCAGGAGAGATATGGCGACTCTTCCGCCAATAATTCAGGGCAGCATTTTACCAGGAACAACCATAAGTCGGGTTTATGGACAGTCTACGGTGGTATTTAGCAGATGGGATATACTCATCACACTGTAAACCACATATACCATTTTATTGACCCGTTAACAGACGCCCACATTCAGAATGTGGAAAATATCTCGAGCAATACCAAAAAAACTCGTAGCAAGAAACAACAGGGCACTAATAGAGGAATGCTTGATTCTTACCTATCTGAGTGGATGTGGCGTCAGAGAAATCGCAATATTAGCAATAAATTGTTTGACAAGATGTTAGCTGGTATTTCTGTATACTTCCATCCTCAATGTATAATATATATTAACCACATTCACTTCATTTCTTTTGTTTTGTGAGAAAATAAAATTAATTATTGGGAGGTGATAAATAGGAAAGTACCCATGTTTGTACAACTTGATTTTGAATGCGGGCTATGTATTTTAGAATTTTTTAAAATTGCTGTATTTTTCGCCGTAGTAAAATTTTGTGTTAAAATGTGCTAATTTTTACATCCAGCCAAGTTTTTCATTTAAAACTTTCTCACAAAACAAACGTGTATTCTAAAAGTATACTTACAATTCAAAACTTTTCCTGGCGTTACTAAATGTCATGGCAAAATTTTCTTCGTCGAGACATAAATCCAAATTGCTCTTAGATGGTATAAAATCGACCAAAAAATCTCTGCCAGGCTACATTATCCAACAATAACATTATCTTTTAAAAAACTGCATGTAATATATTATCTGTGTTTCGTATAATGTATATATATATATATATTTAATTGCGGTGCTTGACAACACTTTAGAAATACTGTAGTTGCGTATTTTGTTTATTACTAAATCCTATTATCAGTTAGTATCCGACCTTTACAATTAATCATTTTGTTTTATAAATGTAAATGTATAGTCTATATCAAGATTAAAGGGATTAATAATATAGCATGGGTTTTGACTACACAGGCTAAAATTAACATGTATTAGACTAAATCGGTATTAGATATTAGAAGATCAATCTTAGGAAAAAAATGCTTATCATCAAAAGGTCCTTTTAATGGCACAACCTTCCTAATGAAATGAAAAAAATAAACTGAAACCAGTTTAAATATAAAATTAAGGAAACATCTTTTAACTCCCTGGATAAGAACACCTAATATTCATAGACAATGATATTCTCTTTTTCACTTGGGAAGATTGTAAATTCAATATCTAATTTACTTATTTTTTGTTTATTAATTAATTAATTAATTGTATATTTGTTATGGCAGAATAAAAACTAGCTAACTATTTTTTTTATTTTTTTTTTTTTGTGAAGTCAAAAAATTAAGGTAATCTGAAAATGATAGTTTTGGTCGTGTTTTGCTTTTATTGCGTGATCTTTCACACTGCAGAATAATTTTAAGAATTTTTTAACATCATCAAATCGATGCAAGTTGACCATATACCAGCCTTTTGAAATCTCCTTTTTGAAGTTTAGGTGTGTAGTGAGAATTCTTTACCCAACGTTAGATGATAGTCAATTAAAATTTAAGGCGTAAAATGTTTCTCAATGACGAAGTAAACATAAACTATGGGGTATTTAGAAATTTATGGTTTATTGGATATGAATGCATAGTTATTAATATATATTACTATATTATATATATTCTATCTATTTTCAAAACACATTAGTTTGAAGCTTCACGCCTATATCCTCATTAAATTTGACTATAACCAAGAGAGTGATTTCACTCGTTTATTTATACCCATAATAGGGGCTTGAAAACCCACTTCGTCAACCAAATGCTAATATATTAATATAAATCAAGCTATTAGTAAAAAGGAAATAAATTTCTAATAAAAATATTGCTAAAGCAAAGTTTGTCCTTTACTATTTAAAAAAGATTAAAATACTTACATAAATATTAAAACATTTTAACCACCGAAGTGTCGCATTTCTTTACGCAAAAAAATTTAAGCGATATTCGTAACAATACTTGTTTTAAACATATGCAAATATGGGGCTAACTGTTCCAGAAGTTTTTTTGGGATCCTAAAGCACTTCTCTGTCGGAACACAGATTCGCATTAGAAGTGCCTCAAATAAGGCATTGTTTACACTTTGGTCAAATGAAATATGAGTGCGCCAGTGACACTTATATTGTATTGGATGGGAAATATATACTTTTACGTTCTTATTTTTTACATAATTCCTTTTATCTGATAAACATCATATTTTGAGAAAATGCGAGATTCTGGGCAAAACTGGCACTCAAAATATGATATCAAAAATCAATATTTTCGTTGAAAAAAATACTTGTACCTAACTTAGCATATGAAGACTGAATTTAATGGTACCTTGTTTTTTAAATCTTGTTTTGATTTAAAATAAATTTAAACTCTGGTTACTGAAGATACACAAATCTTTATTTTAGGACATTTGTGAAGAGGTTAAGTTCTAACTTTTTCATAACAAGGAAAAATTTCATTATTTTTTAACAAACATTGTCTGAAAGTGTTAAAAAAAAATAGAATTTTAGAATATACCCTAATTATGAAGGTAGGAAATAAGGTAGGTAGGTATTACCTATTGTAATAAGGTAGGTTGGTTGGTTGGTAGGTAGGAAGATAGATAAATAGATAGATAGACAGGTAGGTAAGTAGACAGGCAGAGAGGCAGGCAGGAAGGTAGGTAGGTAAGTATATAGATTCATAATTTATGTGGTAAAAACCATCGAAAAGCCGTTATTACTTTTTCTAGCTGAGATACGGGTTATAATCATAAGCACCCGCACTCACCAGGTTTAAGGTTTAAGTCTCAGATCTTGGTACCGACATAATTGTTATGATGGAGTGCTGGATTGACACTACTGTTGTGAGTCCATTTTCCATTTTTAACACTGCATTAAATAATCTAACCTTAAATGACTGTTCCTATGACAAAATATTATCAGCATGAAAATTTCAGAACTCAAGATACAAGAAGCGAAATAAACAGGACAAGGATACTAAATCCGCATACCCAAAAGTTCACATGTGAAATAAACTCACTGACCTTGATAAAAACTACTACAAAACTTTATCACGGTTTATTTTTTTGCTATTTAAAAAAATTATTTTCGCATTTTCTATATCTTACGATCAGTTTTAATCTAACGTATTATTGCAAACGCTAAATTGCTTTAGTTATAATGAACTTAAGAGATATTTGAAAGATTGAGAAAAACTCTGATGGAGTTAAAAGATGCTAGAGGCTCATTCGAGATTCTGCAGCATGCAAATAAAAAGAAAAAATATTTTACTCGTCTTGAGCTCATTTATGATGAAGCATTTTAACACTTTAAAATAATGCAGCTAGTCATCTATTAAACCAGATGTATTCAATGCTTCTCTACCCACTTGTGCTCAAACATTTAGAAATAGATATAAGCCAATTGGCAATAGTATATTATAACGAGTAATCTGAACTAGCACTTTAAATGTGGATCAATAGAGGAATTTCCCACTTATATCATGGCACTTTTTAAGCACAAAGTTCGATGTCAGATTGCTTTTTATTAATTTCTTGAACTTTAAAATAAAAGAAGAATGTATCAATGTTTTCATTTTGTGTTAAGTTGTCTACATATTTTAATAAAAAGGCTATATGGTAATTATAACCAAATAATGTGGTGATTGTAACCATGTATTGTGGTTGTAACCATATATGGTGCTTGTAATAACAGAATCTTACGAACTATAAAAACTTTAATTTTGCAGTATTTGCGAAGTACCACGAAGTCTATTCATTTAAAATTTTCCTCGGGAAGAAATAATCAGGAAATATGCTGTAGGCAATCGTGAAGAGAACAATTATCTGGGGAGTAATTAACCCTGGGGAATTTTCTTCAAGAGAAATTTTGTTGGAACTGTTTTTTTTTTTTTCAAATTACATTTGATATGTATTTACTAAGTAAACTGTCAATCAATATGGTGTATTCAACAAAACCTCTATCATCAAGGATATTTTATGAAACGAGAACGTTAACTTTTGAGTTAATTACAAAGTTTCAAACCATAATTGCACTTTATTATTTATTATGTCTAATAATAAATAATTAGAGTTAGTTAGATTGTAATAAACCAAAATCGAAAGCCAAACGATAACTATTCTCTCCATTGGAAAGTTGTTTTATCCCAGGTTTTAATCTTACGAAGGATAAAGTAAAAATAAAAAAATTTATACCAATAAACCAAAAAATTTTAAACTTGCGTATCACTATACCGTTTACTGTTACCAGGAATTAGCTTTATCTTCAATATCTAATAAAATTTTGATGAAATTGTAAATTTCTGCCATTGTATTGAAACATATTGCGAGCACAAGATATTTGTTAATTACTTAAGAAATGGTCACCATATTTCGAAAGATAACTTTTCAGGAAATTGCCCATATTTAACAAAGCATTTTATACTCATAAAAGCTGGATTACCACAACTTTTGATACCTATGTATTGTAAAGTTCATTTTTAAATCTCTGTTATAATAGAGAGTTCACAAAACAAATTTCTGAAATGGCTCTTGAGGCAATTATGAAAGAAAAACAAAAAAACAACTTGAATGAACAATAATATCGTTTTTGATTGGTCATTTTTAAAAAATTTTAAATGTTATCATAAAATAATAGTTTATTTAACATAATTTTGGCAAGGTTTAGCTCAAATAGTAGAGCTCTCGCTTAGCATGCCACAAAGGTGCGGGGAACGATCCCTCGGCCCTCCAAATTTCTTTTTAATTTTTAAGATTTCTTTTTAAATGCACCAGTTAGCCAAATCTTGGCAGGTATACAACTAAGTATTCTCAATATTATCATCATAACTAATTTAAATCATAATTAAGCCAGTGGTAGTGCTTTTGTTCATCGTTGCAAAAAAATATTGACGTAACCAATATTTGATATGGGCTTGTCTACATCATGTTTTTATGTTCGACTTATGCTGTTTCCTTAGTTACTAACAATTTATTTTATAGTAAACTTTGTAATATTCGTATAGCATTCACAGAATGGTAAATGTTAATTTTGATATACGCCATAACTCATCTGAGTCAATTTAAGTTATATTAGATTCTTTAAATATATAAAAGCCATAAAAGCTTTTTTAAGATGATACTTACGCAACGTACCTATAAATACGTTATTTTATAAAAAAAAAATTACATTTATTGTCAAAACTCAAATGTTAAAATAGGGCGTGGTGTTCGTAATAGATTTGGGATTTAATAATAAAAAAAAAAAGCTCGTTTTTTATGACTAAATCTTTCCCCAAATCGCATTTTGACCACCACTATAAATTTGTTATACAATATGAAAATTAGAGCTGGCTCCTGAGAATTGCCATAAAAACTTAGCTGGAAAAAATAATCTTTTCTAAAATAACCGTTTATCGGAAAAAATCTGACTCGGCAATTTCCTAAAGAAAGTATTTTCTCATAGCAAAATTTTAATGCATTTACAATAATTTGATTAAATATTTACCAGGAGTTTAGGTGAACTTATGCCGACATAAATGACAAATTAAACTGTTAATTATCATCGCATCAACGTCGGTAAAATACATAACAGTAGATAAGTTTACTTTTTTTTTTTTTATTATATTTGCTGTGGCATACCCATGATGAAGGTCATGAACCGTTTTCATTTTTGGAGAAGCAGAAAAACGGATAAAATTTTGTTAACCTTTGTCTTGACTTTTGCCAAAATATTTTAATTTCGAAACTTTTAGACATGCATTAATGATACAGAAAAAAAATTCCAAATAAATTAGTCGGTTTTTGAAGTTTTTTTTTTTTGGCCAAAAATTTTTATATTTATGATTTTTAGTACAAAAATTTTATTTTTTACCGAAATTTAAAGTAACGGAGGGTAACAGTTCTTAGATAATTAAATCTTTATTGTAATATATCATAGAGCTCAATTTTTAAAATTAGTTGAAATCAACCGTACTGTTATTGTAATTACACTTTCTTTAATCATAAAGATGTGAAAATAATAAATTATACTTCTAGAGAACCAATTTTTGATTTGTAAACAAGTAAAAAAAGTTTTTTTTCTTAGAAAATCGTTGTGCCCCTGCAATACAAAAAGAAAAGTTTAGAGATTTATGCTATGATATTTTTATCACTAAGCACTTAAAATGCGATTAACACCCCTGGAGAGAAAAAATTTTTGTGGAACAATGTATTATCTGATTTCACATTGATTGAGCTTGTAAAATTTACCCAATAAAATTCAAGTTGTTCTACAAAAATTATCTGCGGCTTTTAGCATGAGTGATTAATGTTTTATGCTACCTCTGAATCTCTGAAACCAGAGAAATATTTTTTTATCTTGTTTTATTTGACTGAAATTTTTTGTTGCACATATTTTTTTAGACTTTATTTTTTGACCACTATAATTTTTGAAAATAGCTTAATATTAAATGTCTTAACATACCACTACTTAAAAAACAATAACTTGCTAACCAAACTAATGTGTTATTTGCTTGAGTTTAATGCAAAGGAGATTGAAGAAAAAAAATCTGCTTGTTAACAAATTAGTTTTACTTACCCAAGCTGATTAGCTGCTTTTCGTTTCAAATCCATTCGTAATGGTCTATTCTTAATTTGATGTACCACTGACCCAGACTCTCCAGACACACATCCACTGTCACAAGACTGTTTAGTCGAGTTAAGCTCATTTTTATTCACCAGAAGTTTATTCCCCATACATTTTTCTTCATATTTTGGTTTAGGACTCGCTGGATTTGATACATCACTGGCATATGTTTGAAATAATTTGTAGTTTTCGACAAATTCATTGATCGATATTTTGCCGTCTTTATCTGCATCTAGTTTAATAAATACTTGCTTTAGGTCGACTGGAGAAAGATCAACAACAGCTGCTAATTCAGTTTCGTCAATATAACCACTACAATCAAAATCTATGGCTCCGAGAAGTTCACGAATTACAAGTGCGCTATCATCTCCATTAGACATTACTTAGAATCGAACGTTTTATATGTCCGGAAAAAAGTTATTCGAAATGTTTTAAAATTATTTTATATAATAATATACCTAGTTTATTAACAGCTGGAATTCGATATAGACAGTTAAATGCACTTCTATCCACTTTTTTAGATTCTAATGTTTGTATGATGTATAATTTTTACACTTTACTTATTTACTAAAACACAATGTAGGGGTAAAGAGCTGAAATATAAACCCTGCAACTAAAAGCGATGTTGTATAAGTTTCTTGTGATAATTTTTGCTTAAAAAATAAGTGTTATATGTAAATTTAAATCCAAAAATTTGAATGTTTTTAAGAAGATGCAGTTTCATCCATTATCGAGTAACTTATCTCGCACTTTAAAGATCAAACTTCGAACTCGACTTTTTTTTAACTTTTCTTCATTTCTGTACATTTATACTGCTAAGATGAGTCAGGAAAATGGTAATTCCTGAAATATATCTAAATCTGCAACATCATAACATCTTTGTCAACATCAATGTGTCCGTATGTTCCTTTTATTATATATTGCTGCTATAAAGGATACTCTGCTTATGTTTTAAATTAAAATTATCAATCTATAAAAACAAATATACAGAACTGTTTAAATTATTGTTACTCATCCCAATATTTTAACATTGTTAAAACTTTGTGTTGAGAATTTTTTGGTGGGCTCAACAATGAAGAAAGTTTACCCACGCATAAGATTCGATGAAAAATAATACCCTTTTAACATATTTAACATATTTTTCCGATTCCCGCTCTTCTCCCAGATGTAGTTAGACAGATTTCGCCAAGGTGGGGAAAGTTTTGCGTCTATATAAATGCTCAATCTTGGTGCCAGAAAATATTTTGGAGAATCCTTACTTCTAAAATCAATTTTTTTTTGCAGGGAAATCCCGATCCTGATCTCAATCCTGTTCACCCATACATAGTGATAAGTGATTTATATAAACATTTTCAAGGAGGAAAAAGGAAAGTTTATGACAGAAAAATCGTCACATATAGGGGCAAATTTTGAGTCTAAATTTGCACCCTTCGCCGGAAAAGGGTGGGTGTCGGAAAAATTTTATCGAAGCATTAATTATACAAAAGAAACATTACTGTTTTTAAGCTTCAGTACAAAAAACTTACAAAAAGGAGCTTCATGAAAGAATTATCTATAATCTGATCTGACAACCATTTCTAACAACTATATCTATACAAAAAAATGAGATTTTTATCGTTTAATTTATATTTGTTCAATTGATCAAGATTAAAATTTTTCTAATTAAACGGTATTCAAATTTATTTGTTTATACAGCAAGCGTCTTCAAACGCATATCATACTCAAAACATCTGTATAGTTAGAAAGTTTTTCGGCCAACCAAAATTTTGTAAATAGCATTTCTCCACCAATAAGAATTTATAAATTGCGATGCGCCAGGATTTCTAGCGCGATTAATAATACACGTTGAAGGCGTTCGTTAGCTTTTTATAAGACCATGTGTAGGAGACATGGTTTTATAAAAAGCTAAATACGGCAGTTATTTCTCCATTAAATTTGTTGTAAACGCACAATGATATTATTCCATATTTTAAAATTAAATTATATTGCATTTGCTGCAAAGGAGTGGCTATTTTGAGGTTACAATTGAGAGGTATACACTTTCACTGAGACCTGAGACCCGATACCCTAGACCCCCGATAATAGGGACTCGATACCAAAGACTTTTTGTTTAGATTTATAAATGATATTATTACGAATATAATTTTAGTTTCTCTAAAACCATGGAAATATTTTGTTTTATCTTCACTTATTTGACTGAAATTTTTCGTTGCACATTCTATTCTTTGATCACTATAATTTTGAAAATAGCTTAATATTAAATGTATTAATATAACACTACTTAAAATACTTTATAATAACTTGCTAAAGGCCGGCGCAAACCGTTATAACTTGTTGTATAGCATGATGTTATAACGGTTTGCAATATAACATCATTTTTACCAAAAATTTTGTTATATGTTGTTTATGTTGGACGTTTTTGAACGTGTTAAAAATGTTGTATGACATTTCAGGAGTTATATAACATGTTGGGCACAGGGTTGCCGTATAGGCTTTTTAAAGCTAAACTCCTCAAAGTTGGCTTTTTTTTATTAGTATTTGGCTTACAAAATTTTGTTTGGCTTTTTGGAATTTTTTAATGGAGATTGAACATATATGAATAACGATATTTAGTGTGCAGCAATGCTGCTTAACTACAGTAATTAACATCTCATGTATTTTGATTCCTACTGTACGTATTCTGTTGTAGCTCAAAGTTTCCCAAACTGACTTTTAATTAAACTGAGAGCAGCACCGCAGCAGGGCTGCAGGTTGCCAGATGCTTGACTCCTCAGTTATCATTACATTCATTTAACGTTGGTAACGCTTACATAGTTGTATATGAATACAATTATATATTTATAAACACTAATATAGACCAACATATTTTAAAAATCTTTTTATATGTAAATTATAAAATAATTCACAATAAAACAAAAACACACAAAGAATTAATTAATGGCATATTGGACATGTAAATGATTTGCAGATCCATGCCTTATTAGCTGATTTAAAATAAGGTAAAGATTTGCAGCTTTTGTAGCGTAGGGGAAGACTATTCCAAAGAAAACACGCTTTAAAAATAAGTGAGTTTTTGCCATAACTAGATGTTCTTGCAGGTGGGAGATTCAATTTAAAAGAATTTCTGAGAATTTATGGTACATCTTTTAAGGAAAAACTATCCGACATTAGTTCGGGATTTAGCTTGTTGACAGATTTAAATGTTTCTGTCATTAGACTCTGTAAATGTTTTTCATTAAACGCTGATTGTATTTTCCAAGAGAAGCAATTCTTTAAAATCAAGTTCAAAGTTATTGTGGATTACCCGTAAGGCTC
>JAUZNK010004108.1:0-26717 GCA_035046665.1 Euphysa ruthae | reverse complement strand
AAAAAGATTTTTTTTTTATATATATTAAAAAAATATGTTATATATATATATATATATATATATATATATATATATATATATAAATATCCATTTTAAATCTTTACATCTTTTCACGTTGCATGATTTTATAATTCAGTGATTCTGTTTTTATAATAGAAATTTATGTAATAATTAATAAGGAGTTTGATAAAAAAAGCTGTTTTAATAGAAACAGCTCAATGAAAAAAAGATCTGCTCTGAATACTAACTCTGGTAATTTCGTTTGTGAAAAATTATTGCTATAATACTTTTAGGCTGTAGCTTTGCTAAAATTTGTTTTAATTTTATAAAAGTCACATTTATCAGAAGATGAGTGTTGTAAGAGTTGTAAGTGCTAAGTGTTGTATGTTTAAACTCGAAAGAATGTGAGAAAAACAAAATTTAAGTGAATTTTTAGAGGGTGATCGTATTCATCATAAAGATTGGTATTAATTATTGTTGGAAAAGGAAATAACATGTTATAGGAACAAAACTTTTCTCATGATTGTTAAAGTATGCAAAAATATTTGGCGAACAACTCATTTATATTTATATTATATTCATTGGTATCCTTTAAACACTGACACATTTTTCTCTGTCTCGTAAACTTTTACTTTATACAAAAGTTTTGAGTTTTCCATATTTTTGGCCATGTTGTTCCAAACAAATACTGCAATGTTTTCAACAGTAGATGTACGATTTTTGAACCATTCAACGTCCATGTCAATATTTTTATGATCAAGTGGCTCTATGATGCTTCGCTGCATGATTGATTTTAAGTCCGTTATGTTCATTACCATCCCAGTGTTTGGTTGCACTGGCCCATAAACTGTTACCTAAAAAATGATAATGACTCAGCTAGAACACTGCTATTACACAAGCTGACTAATTTTTTAGTTATACATAGTTCCCTAAAAAGCATTGTTTTTAAATTTTTGTGTTCTGTTCTTAAAAATTTTTTTTTAATTTGATTTGATATTTGATAAGCATGACTTGATTTAATCTAGACACCATATTCTCAAAATTTGAGTCACACGCGTAGATGGTTTTGTCATCTGCAAAGTTGCATATAATGATATTTGAGGTTAATAAATTTCTTTTTATGATATTGTTCAAGATTATGTTCAAATAATTATTATGTTTAGTTTCTAACGAGATTTTATGTTTTGTTAGAGATTTTTTTTGATAAATCATAGGATTTTTGTTGATCTAAAACTTTCAACGAAGCTGGGATTCTGACTCAAAAGCGTCATACCTAGTCCCAAAATTTTAATTTTTAAAGTTTTTCCTAATTTGGTCGAAATAAGATGTTAGAAAAGTATATTTTTCAAAATTTTATTAGTGGTTTTTTAATAAAGAGTACAAAACTTTTTTTTAATTTTAATTGAGCAAAATTACATCAGCATTTTCTGGTAATTATCAATATTCAGGCCAAATGTTTGTCTAATTTTCTATAAGTGACTAAAAATAACATCCTTGAGCTATATTGACTGGTAACAACAATTTTTTTTCTTTCTAAAAGTTCAGGTTCTTGCTTATTTTAGCAAAATCTTAACATAATTTTTTATTTTTATTAATCTATTAAACATAAGTCTGTCAATCTATTTCAAATTTTTTTCGTATATTCAATGACACAATATAATATAGGCTCATAAGATAGGTATTGTAAGTTCTCATTCTGTGGTGTGCACAAAAAAATTGACGGTTGACAAACCGACTCTGGCAGTATTATTCCAAAGTAAATAAACAAAATACTCCAACATACTCTGTGATTGGTGAAATAGAAATAGAAATGTAGTGAAGATGGACCAACTTAATATTACTAGTCCACATACCACTAAATCATTTTGTCTCATAATGATATCTCTAGATCGTAGCACTAAAGCAAGTCTGCTGCATAGAGAACAAGAATAACCAGGACCAGAATTATTAAATTATTATTTAATAATTATAATAACTAAATTAATTAATATAATTATTAAAAGTTACAGGAAACTGTTTATATTGATAAGATGGTCAATAAATATAAAAAAAATTAACAAGTATTGCTATAATCACTATAGAATTAAAAAGTATTTTCCTTAAACTAATTACAAGCTTACTGCTTACAACATTTTGAAAATATTTAACATTCAAGTGAAATTGCCCATATCACGTGTGTTTAATGCATTAAATGTGGATGCATTACGATTATTCCAACCATCATTTATTTTAAAACAATTCAACATTGAAAAAACAAAGTGCTGTCTGCATCCAGTTCACTACATACTTCAGCCCAATCAGAATTTAAAATTTGGAAATATCGTCAAATTCAATTAAAGCAAAATTTGCAAAACTAATTTTGGAGAATCAAAAAGTCCTTAAATTTTTGTTTAAATCCTAAAATAAATTAAACTAAAAAAGATTCCATGCTGGAAAAAGGTATAAGGCTTAGAAGTAGAATTTTAAAGACAGTTTTTGTTCTCATTACCTCAACTTTGTAGTTATGTCCGTGCCCATTTTTATGATTGCAAGGTCCATATAACGTCCTATTTTCCTCTTCAGATAAAGTTTTGCTATGGAGTCTGTGAGCTGCACTGAATTGTTCCGCTCTAGTTAAATATACATTAACTACCTCCATTTCTGTTGTAGTAACTATGATAAAACAATTTATAAAAAAAGAGCGGATTTGTTAACTCAACAAAGTACTTGTTACAAACACTCTTCATTTGTTATATTTCTTACATTACATTACGTTTCTTTATTTGTAAAATCAGTTAACTTTTAGTATTACTGTCTGTAAATATTACAATGATATAAATATTTGTGGTTTATTAATTCAAATTTAATATACCAAACTAAAAACTTATGATGTTGTTTAGTAACTTGTTAAACGTTAATAAGTTAAAGGATGTTTAGCAATTAATTTGATCGCAGCAATTTTTTAAGTTTTTTTCCTGTTTTGAATAGTCAAAAAAAGGCATCATTTTTCTCGCTTTCATTATGCTAATATGAATTAATGTATGTGTTTATACGTAGCTAACTTTTTCCATTTTTCTTAGACAAGTTCTTCATGTAATTGAGCATTATCTCTTTTTCCGATTATTTGAAATTGCTGTCATAATTATCATCTTTTCATGATTCCTACCTAATTAAGAGCTTAACAAACCAAACTATGTTGTGAAAATTAAACTTTTTTAGGGTAGGCAGTTTTCCAGTTATTTGAGTGATTAAAGATTTTTGAAAAAATTTTGCTTTATTATTAAATAAATCTTCAGTATCTCTGATTTATCCTGCAGAATATGAAAAATACCAAAATAATGTCTGGTACAAGTCTATTTACGCAGATTCTTTGCTAGACCTAATTAGGAAGAGCATCCAGCAATAAATATTTCTTCATTACTTTTATCAAATAATAAGACACATCTAACGCACATGTCAACATGTTTAAAATAGTTTCGTAGCAAAAACTGCATTCATTCTTTGGGATTTTTTATTTAGTTCATCAAAGCAAAATATCAAGTTTAGTTCATATAAGCTGTTAAAGGCATTTTTATCAAATGGAATAATAAATATTTTTCTTAAAAATTGTTGATTTTTGAAAATAAAATTTGTGCTTATATTATGCAGACTTTATAGAAATATTTCATTGTCATTACAAAGTTATTGTATTTGCTGCTGTTTAATTAGATTCAGTCTGGATAAGTGAGTTTTAGAAATTTTTTCCAACCGCTTGTAGCCTTTTAAACTGTTATTATGCGTAATTCTGATAACAATTTGATTTTAGGTAAGCATATTTTTTGAAATAGAACCTAAAGCATGATTTTTAAAATTTAATAACTATCCCAAGCATTTTTCATAGAAAATATGATACAGGCTAACAATAATAGATAGACTAAAAGTTTTTATTATTTCAGTTTTACTCAGCAAGCGCCAATAAGTAATTTTTGGAGTATTTTTTATGGTTAGTTAAGGCGGAGAAACTTTCGGGTGGAGAAATTTTCGCAGATTTGAGCTTGATGCGTGAAAGTTTATCCACGCGAAAAAAAGTCAAGCTCGTGATCCGCAAAAGTCAAGCTCTTGATCCGCGAATGTTAATCCTAACGAAAATATTCGAATTGAAATTTTTGATATATCAGAATTATATAACGTGAAGATCAAAAAAAGCGGAAAGTCGGAGCAAGTATCCTAGATATCTTTGATAAAAAATTTGAATCTAGCATAGAAATCAACCTATTTTCTAAACGTCAGGTAAAGTGGTGAAAGGTGAAATAGGACCCTTTTCTCCTTTGTGTAAAAATTCTTAAAAATCCAAGTTAAAAACAACAAAAAATTTAAGACTGAAGGCTAGAGAAAAAACAAAGACCAGCATTTACGGATGTATTAATATATTCCAAGTAGTACGATCTAATTCCGTATAATTTTCCATATTCCACAGTTTATTCTGTAAAACAAGTTTTGACTAAATATTTTAAACGATATTTATTTCAAAAAAATCACAACATTCCATTTGGAACATTCCCAAATATTGTTTTAAAATTTAATTTCAAGTCTTTAAATAAAATGTGTTATAAACAGTAAACTAAATCGAAACGTTTATTAACGCGTAATTTTCCAGTTTGGTTCATGCGGGAAAGCTTATCCATGCGAAATTTTCATGCTGGGTCCACCTGCAAAAGTTTATCCACGCAAACTTTTTCAACGCGAAAAACTTTTTCGCGCATTTCTCTTTCTATGAAAGTTTCTCCATTCGAAAGTTTGTACACCGAAAGCACTCTTACTTAAACAAATATAGTTCTTATATGTATTAAGTATATTCCACTCCTTTACTTTTTGTGGATCATTGACCAGAGCTCATGATATTTTGTAATCAATTGCATTCGTAACTTGAAACAAAATGGGTAAACAAAAAAATTTACAACCAATTAAAATGAAATAAAAAATGGGTGTTATATGAATGAATGAAGGTAATGACGATAAGGATGGCGAAGATGATAGTGATGATGCAGGCCTTCAAATCTGTTAGAATTTCCAAGAACCCATCCAAATTCGCAAATCTACCAAATAATTAAAAAATGTTAAAAAAATTGTTTATTTAAAATTGCTTAATTAAACACAAAATATACAATATTTAAAAAACCAGCAACAATGTTGCTTCAAAAATAAAAATAAGTAAAACGACTCGTTGTAATCATTGATGATCAAGTTGTTGGGGAAGCTAACAAGCACACTCATCCTGCATCACAAAAGTTGAAATCGCGAAGTTAAAATAGAACAATGCGCAGAAAACACTAAATTACCATCTCAACAAACTTACCCTTTAATTAATTAATTTAACAAGAACAGGTAGACTTTAGAGAAAAGATTACTGATATCCGAATCTAATTAATAGAGAAGTAATTCCAGAATTACCATTACAATACCAAAAAACAACAAAAGAGGAGAGAGATTCTGCAGTTTGACAGTGGAGTTTAAGATCTGAATAGGATTTTGATTTTAGCTAGTGGCAATGCAACAGAAATGATTAGACAAGCTAACCGCTGGTTTTGAAATGAAACTTTAAAAGTCTTTCTTAAGATTTTTTACCAGTTTTAGGGCTAGAATTTTTTAATTTTTGTGAATAATAAGTTTGAAAACCGCGAAATTAAATTCCCGGGAAATGCAAATATTTCGCGATATTGAGCCAACCAATAAAACTTCTTCCTTTAAAGTATTTGAGAAAAATATTTTAAGCACAGTAAGACAATTTTTGTAAAATTTAAAACTTCATTTGTCTAATATCATGGGGCCAACAAAACTCATTCATTTTTTAATGATCCTACATTTTTTGAAAAAAGTAAAGAACGGTTTCGAGATTGGCGGATGGAAAAAACGGATATGAGCGAATTCATAGGAACTCACACGACTTCGTTGAGGGTGCAAAAACATCTATAATTGAAAATAAAGAGAAAGTATGCGATTTTCGATTATTTAAATCTAAGAAGTTGAAAATACTACTTAAGTTTTGCTAAATAAATTTTACGCATTATTGTCCCACAAATTTGTTTAGCTTTGAAAGTTTAATTGATAAAAATCCTTTCAACCAACCTGGTCATAAGAAGAGAGGAGAGTATTTCAAGAGAAATTGTCCTTCTATATAAAAAACTATTCTTTCTCTGGCAACTGATATCGAAGCATTTAGTTACAGATTAGTAAATATAAACAAACCCGGAATATGTCAAATAAAAACTATCAATTTGTCCAAGTTTTAATTTTATTGCATGAAAACCAAAATTTTGGACTCAACCTAGTCAAGATAAATTAAATTACAAGGAAATAATTTCTAACGTTAATAACAACAGGTCAAGTATTTCTATCGGATTAGATGTTTTGCATATTACTTCAGATGTTTCTTTAGTACGCTAACCATCGTTTTGGGTTGTGTATGAGAATTTTATCGATTGCGGCTTGACTAATCTCTCTATCTAACATTTTCGGTACTACGTTTTCCAAGATGTGACCATAACCATGGCCGCCATATTTAATCTATATAAGGTAAAAAAGTGATAAACAGTTTCCACCTGAATACGAAGTCATTTTCTGCAGATTTCTACCTGAGGCTAGAGGCAATAAAATCTAGAGTTTTTGGGAATTCTTTCTTCAATTCTACAAATTTGGTAGTTCTGTTCCGCGAAAAAAAAAATTTCGAAATTAAAAACCCTACAAAAATTATCAAGATTAAAGATCTGCCAAATTTTGGCGGTCAATTTAAGTTTTCTACATCAGGAATCGAATTGCCATAAATGCATACTTTTTGCAAAAGCCATATCTTCAAGTTAACCTACAGTTAAGTACAAAATATCATTTTAAAAGCCAACACAAAAAAATTACCAGGATTAATATTTTCTAACACCGTTCAGCAGAACCAGATAGAAGTTTTCTAGAAAAATCATTAAATGTAATTTTTGGTAAAATAAATCTGGAACTGCAAAATGACAGCATTCGACAGGATTAAAATATGTGCCTATGGTTCACTAAATTTGTACAAGTACGAACATATTTTAAGAAATATTCAAGATTTTTGTTTGCAGGCCAAAAATATTAGGGTATAACGCGCTCAGTACCGTAAAATTAGTCTAAAAAAAAAAAAAAAAAAAAAACCCGCTTTTCTATGACTTAAATAAAAATTTAAGAGCAAACTATAAAGAACGGACATCCTTAAAATTAACATTTTGATCAAAATCGAAATCAAAATCGAATTGAATTAGCTTTCAAGTTTAACACTCCTAATAAAAAACTTTCTTCAGAAATGGTCACTACGTTCTTCTAACTTCGACAAAAACTCAAAAATATGTCGAAAAAAATTTAAAAAGAGAGAGATAATCAACGAATTTAATTCAAAAACTTTAAAATTCTGTTTTGGGCTTAAAATGACTAAGCCACGCAGACTTAATTGTAAACTGTGTTTACAATTTTAAATTTATTTTAAATTAATCGGAACATAATTTCATTAGAAAAACTTTTATAAAAAAAATTTCCTCATTCAGGAGACTGAGTCATGAAAGTGAGAACTTCCAGAAAGTGGCCCTGTTAACTGGTCCTCTAAATTGATGAAGAATTTAAAAAAGTAATAACTGAATTTCCGATTGGGAGTGATATTTTTTAAACTACAATTTCATGTTAGGAAGGGAGGCGTCTAAATTCTGGGCGTTAAAAAATAGCAGCTTTGATTTTTTTCTTTAAAAGCGTGAAAAGGAGAAGTTTTAACTTATATTACAGTAAAAACAGCATTCAGAAAATGGAGTTAAAAAGTCTTCAAGAATGTAAAATTGATGTTAAAAAAATCGCTTTTCGATACGAGTCATCTCTAAATGACTATATATTTGGTAACATTCATGATCAGCAGAACAAGTTATGTTTTGATACTTGCTTTTCAATGTAAGAAGTTATCAGCAACTACCTCTAAAAATAGTCCTGTAACGAAAACCCAAGTAAAGTTAATGAGCAGATTTTTAAAATTTTCAAAAAAAGTACTGGTGATTAAAATATTCTCTGAAAAAAAGAGCCAATGAAAATCCAAAAACCTAACACCATGAAAAAATATTTAATCACATTAACCAAATTTCATTATAATAGAAGCTTAAATTTTTAAGAAAAATTTTAAAAATGCATTAATTTTGGGATGCTTCACCTTAAAAACTGTTGACGATACCCAGCGTCCCTAAAATTAACCTTTTGAGAAAAATCGAATAAAGTAATTTTCAGGCCAAAACCGCCTATTAAAAATTTTTGGCCAAAAAGCTTATGTAAAAATCTAGTGATTGGTGGACTCCCGGAAATAAAAGAAAAACTAATCAAAATTTTATATTGTTGATTTTAAGAAAATTACTGTATTTTGTCATATTTGGGTCTAAAAACGAAAATCAAAACAAGAAGTAAAACAAGATTTAGTGATGCACTTCATAAACATCCTTCAGAGAACTGGAGAGTCCTTGAGAGAAATTTTGTAGCTCGATTACAGGGATTTCATCAAGACCCGCAGCTTTAGAAAGATAAAGAGTAGCGATAACATTTTCAACCACTTTGATTGTTTTGTTGAGATGATTCAGTTTATTGTCAGACCTAGGTGGAAAGTCAGGAAATATGAGTGGGGTTACTGCTAAACAGCGTAGCAATAAGTTCTGCCTTATTTCTAACAGAGGTAACAACCTCAGGTCCATTGAAGAGCAGAGGGATCAAATACTTACCCTTATTTAAAAAAAACTATAATATGCAACAGAAGTCTTCAGATCCGAAAGATGAGTGACCAAAGAGCGTTTAGCTTCCTCGATGACTCATTTATAGTGATTGTGGGTTATGGTAAAAAGAAGTCTGTTCTCAACACAGTGCACTGAATGAGATGAAAATCATGGTTGCGATGAGCAACTGCTGGAGAAAACCATAGGCTCGAATGTGGTTTCACTTGCTACTCTTGTGAGGAAGTATAGGTTTCAATGACATCACAAAGCTAAGAGGCAATTTTCTTTAACACTTTCCTCTGTATCAAGATTGAAGATGTGTTCGAGTGAAATATCACGAAGATCACAAAAACTGACCCAGTTCCTATGGTTACAGGAAAATAATTTCCTATGGATATGTGGCTCATGGGAAGAAGTGATGCTAAAGATAATGCCAACGTTAACCACTGCATGGCCATAGTTTCCTAAAGGACTAAAAACAAGTTCTTATGGATATCAGGATTCTACAGAAGGAATATATGAAGTAGAGAAGGTTTCTGATTGTCAAGAACGGAAAGACGAGCTGGAAAAACAACTAGTTGAATTAATGACTAAGATATGGAGAAAGTTGTAGGCATTGATACTAGAAAGGTTAGTTCTTCTAGAAACAGGTAGCCAGTCAGTGTAATGGATGTTGAAGTCCCCAAAAATAGAGACCTAAAAAAATGTACGTTTCAAAGGTTTTTAAGTGAGATTACAGGCAAATTGTCACGGAAAAAAATGTCAACGCCATGCATATAAATAGACAAGTCCTTGTTATTGATAGAAAAGTAAACAGGTACAATAAAGCCAGACAAATTTATGGAAGGATCAAGTTTTGTTTCAGCAACTGCGAATATGTCAGGTGATGAACTAGTAGAGAGAAAAAATTCAACACGAGAGAAATTACTGTGAAGACAGCGAACGTCGGTGAACGAAAGAGATACAGGTTTGTGTGATGTTTCACAGTCTGATTTAAGTTTACTAGTAATTATCAAAATATAACATTGGATTTAAAAGAAGTCCTAATGCCTTGCTTTAATAATTTGTGCAGAAAGTCAGATCAGTCTATTATCTTGCCTATCAATTATGAATCTTTTGCCTAAGCAAAAGCAGTGTTGTTGCCTCAAAGAAGCGAGCCATTACTAATGCAGAGTCACCACCCCCCCCCCCCCCAAAAAAAAAAAAAAAAAAAAAAAGAAAAAAAAAAAACGCAACTTGACACTACAACTGCAATGCCATTTAACAATTGTTAAATGCCTCTCTAAGCTGCTAGCAAAGAGTTCAGACTCCTTCCAGTCGACAAAGTAGGAAAGTAGGAAACTACTATCTTGGTAACCTAAACAGGGACAACTAACAAGCATTAAACCGATATGAGTATCCCATATTCATCAGACAAACAAAGACAGTAGGAAGACTGACACTTGTCACCCTAAAGCAGACATGACAATACAGACAGAACTGTATCCACATCAATAGGCAAAGAAAGGGTACAGGACATGGTGATATATTCTACCTACCCTTGAAGGTAATTATTAATTTGCCAACTGTGTTTTTATCGAGGCAACAACTCTGGGAAGATTGGCATCCAAGGCTGAAGACCTCTTCCTCCCCATGAGGCCAGACTGATCCCACCGAATGCCAAACCAGTAGTTACAATATCTCTGGGGAAAATTACTGAAAAAAGTGCTATTTATAGAGAACCAGACATGAATAAATTCCTAACACTCTCTCGGTATTTGCAGAGAGTCTAGAAAGGGAAAAAAAATTTTAAGCTTTTATCACTGATATCTCACAAAGTTTAAAATAAAATATATAGAACCGTTTTTGAGAAAAGTTTGGATATAAGGATGGACAAGTAGAAATAGAAATTAATATAAGCGTCCGTTCCAAATTATCTTGCAGAAACCAATAAAGTAGATCTAGTCTTCTTACCAATCTATTTCTCAGGTGAATATCATGTGCAATAACAATTCTGTCCTCATGACCTGCAGCGATTAGTGCTTTTATCATCTGTATTCTTTGAGCGTCTGAAGGAAAGTCTAATTCCAAGTTGTTCTGATAGTGAGATACTTCGATTCCAAACAAATCAAGTTCAAGATAGCACTTTGAATAACTGGCAAACTAAAAGTTTAGGGATACAATTACATGATCCGTTTAGTAAAGCTTTCAGACCTTAAAATATCATTAACACTTAAAAAAAAAAAAAAAAAAAATTCCCCTCTATTCATACCTCTAAATCAGTTCATTTTAAATCCAATATTTCCATTTCAAGAAATTGAGGTAACATTATATTTAGGTCAAAATATTTTTTTTCTCAACAAAAACTGCATCATTTAGCCAAAACTTGCTAGCTGGAAAATCTTTTGGGCTTAAACTTCTATTAAGGTTATAAGGTTATAGAGGTATAAGTCAAAAGATATTTATAACTTTTAAGAACTTCACAAATAGTGAAACAAGGTAGGCAAAAATACAGATTTTTAAGTCCATGTAAGAAACGATTTCCCAAATGAGGAACCTACAGATATCCCTTTAATTTTCAATTCCCGGACAATCCTGAATCCTGATCAATAATTTTGGCAAACAGATAAGTAAAGTAGATATATTTGAGGATATTCTGTAATTGTTAATTTTTATGAAAGATTTTTTTCCAACTTAATATTCAAGCAGAGCAATTGGGTTTAGTGTATCGAACATCCAGGTGATGTGATTTCATTTACTGATGTTAACTGTAAGAAAATATAATTCAATTAAAAAAATCCAAATCAAAAGATTTTAAAAATTGGAAAATGGATAAAAGAAGAAAAGCAAAATTAGAGCTTAATAAAAAAAAGACAACGGAGATTCAAATTTTATCCTAAGAGAGGAGCATAATTTAGAGCTCATATAAGGTAAATAACTAAATTCATTCACAATATTTGCTTTTCCCGTTTTAGGTTTTTATAAATTCCCAGTAAATTAAAACTACACCTAGTTTAATAAATTTCCTTAAAACTTATCATGTGAAATAATAGGCAAATAAGGTATAAGTACTTCTAGTAAAACTTCATGGTCCATACATAGAGTTCGATCTAAATGTGACATGACTGTTTTACTGATGTCAGCACCAGCCTCTTTCAAGACATCAATAATTTCAAAAGGAGACTTTTCATTTCTTCCTGGATGAATGATAAGAGGACAACCAACTTTGACCTACAAAATAACAGGGAAAATGTTGATGAACAATGACATTTCAGAAACATCAAAAAAAAAAATTTTTTAAATGCTTTATAATAAGCAACAATTGATAATGTCCTGCATATCATTTCTTCTTTTTTTATAAAGTTATTTCTACAAACCAAAAAGCTATACATGATGCAGATGTAGGTGTTTGTTTTACCTAGCTTGGCTTACTATAATTATGTCATGAGCAAACATGATAGTTTATCTTTTAGGGTTTCCAAGTATATGATATTATTAATCAACACACAACGCCATGCGATTACTGGTTAATCACAAGCAAAACAGCCAAGACCAACCAATACGTATTTGTATAATTTCAAATCAAACTTAAAGAACAAATGTCTTATTAAAAAATATTTTGATAATGAATTAATGTGCAACAGCATAAATTTAATATGGCGTCATAAAAACTCTCAGTATTTGGCGATTCATCTAAAAAAATAAAAGAGTAAAGACCAAGTATCTAAAATTTAAATGTTTATATGGTTTACAACTTGAAGTTAGTGATGTATATTTATTTATGAAAGACGCTATATTAATGTGGTCTAAGACTTTTGAGGATTTATTAAAATAAATTAATTTGGAATTTACATATGTGGTTGACTAAATTACGCAGTGCATATGTCAGCCTATGTCTTGCATGTGTCTTGAATTGTTTCAAGGCATTTTTGTTTGCGTAGTTTTTTACCTACATTGCAATAACTTAATGATTAATTTTCAAATTCATCACTTATAACAAGCAAGATACCAAATGAATTTGACTTTTTATTCTACCACTATCTCCTAACATTCATCATTTTTATGTGAAGCGTAAACCTGCAGCTGTGCATCTTTCAGAATGCAGCCATATAGAAGCATAGCTATCGATAGCTATGAAAAATTTGTTGAGATGGAAATCATAAAATTATCTTTAACCCCTTTAATCAGAGATTTTACTTGCTGAAATTTTAGTCAATACTTTATGGGAACAGTTTCCCAATCAAAGAAAAGAAAAAAAACAAATATTGCGGAATTCAAATTTGTATTTAAAACGAAAAAAACTGGAGAAAATTTTAAAGCATTAGTATCGTTAAAGCAGAATTTTCAAGGCAAAAACCTGCTATTATCCACTTCGAAATATTTATAGCAAAACTTTAAGAATTTCTAGTGAAATAATCTGCCCGCTTTGGTGAACAAAAAAAAAAACAAGTTAAAAAACATAAAAAAAATATAATTTGAATATTTAGTAATCGAGCGAGCAAGCAAGCAAGCGAAGCCAAGTTAAGCCAGCAAGCAAGTTTATGACAGAAACAGCACAAGAACAGTATAAGCTTAGTTTGCAATATAGTCCAAGGAGGTGGGTGAAGGCCTTAGATATGACCAGGAATTTAATATAAAATCTGGATACTTGATATGCGGTCAAGATAATAACATAAAATCATATACCAGCATATAAATATAGTGCAAGTATGAAATGTGTTATATCACATGATATGAAGATATGCAGTGATACATAGCTATACGTCTTAACAGATGCAGTTATTCAAGGTCCATAATTAGATTTAATCAGTAACGTATTTCCAACGTATTTGTATTTTAATGGGGTGCTAACAAATAGTTTTTGAACTAATTTATTATAGAAGGGCCCACGGGTTTGTTTCTCATGTACTTATAGCTCCTATTTGAACTCACGGTAAAGAAAAACCTCAGTTCTGAGGTGGGTTCAAACCTGCAGCTCTAGGATCCATAGACCAATGCCTAATCCACTTGGCCAGACAACCATAACCTAATGGAACCATATGCGTAACGGAAATTTTTAATCCGTCTATAGGCAGTGACATTTGTTCAGATAAATTATGCAGTCCCAAAGAGGTCACATATTTTTCAATACGCTAAGAAGCAATCATACATGATGTGAGAGTATTAGGTGAGGTGGTATATTTGTTTTTTTGATACATCAATAAGAAATCACACATAATATTGCTAATCTGTTTCTGACATAGAAAAACACATAAATGTGGCATATTTTTTCGATACCAACAAATCAAGCCAACAGCCGCTGTTTTTATCAACGAAAATATTATAATACTCACCAGGTGTATTCACCATATGAATAACTTTCTACATTTCTAGTTCAGGAGTATCACTAATAAGTTTGCCAAAATAAATTTACATCAAATATTAAAAATATTTTGAAAATTATTTTGTAATTTAGAAAATCTTGTAAATAGCAGATGGTTCACTAATTCATTAAGACTTGCTAGTAATATTTTCTTCATTTTGCAAAAAAAACCTTAAATTTTTGTTATGCTCATCCTTCCAACAGCATTTGAAAAAAGTTAGTTAAATATATTTATGAACATTTTTTTGGAAAAACACGATGAATTCCAAGATCTGTCGGAAAATTATAATTAGTCAGTTAATTTGATAATGAAAAAATTACGTTTATACGCCCTCTTCAAATATCTGAAATATCGGATTTTGGGTAAGCTTATTGCATTCACCTGGTGCTTCGAAACCTAATATTTTGGACAGTCACCTCAGTCTTGTTTGATAAGTGTTAATAATGACATCTATAGGGTTTGTAAATTTAAGACCAAAATAATCAATGCTACTTGAATTGGGTAGTGGGGGAATCTAGGCTTATGTAACACAAGCAAAAATATTAGGAAAAGAAACCTAGGGGAAAATTTTTGAGCTTAAATACTCTTATTTAAGCATAGTGATGTTTCAATATATTTAAAAAAGAAAACCTTAATTATTTTGAATACAAGAGCGGTACTATTTTATATCTGACCTGAGCCTTTGCAGCAGCTACAAGAGATTTTCTTTCACAATCAGCAAGCGGATATTGACAGCCTATTTCACCGATGCATCCAGCTTTTATACCATTTCGACCTACAGTTAAATCTTCAATCATCCACTAAAATTTTAAATGAAAAAAGGAAATTACATATCAATACAGCATGTTTATTTATAGCTCTAACTTATTAACAACAAAAATATAAGTATCAATAATCATTTTATTGTTAATGTTATTTTATCGTTTGATAACGTTACGTACGTTTTCCTAGAAAATTGAACCTACGGTGAAATTGGTACCATGACAGAACTTATTGAAGAGTGGGAATTCATAAACGTTTGAAAAGCAATGGATTATTTGAGAGGGAATTTTTTTCAAGAGTTGGGACTCATTTAAAAATATAAAATAAAAGTTAAGCAGTTTACCTTTGTTAATTCATCAGCACTAGCATTTTTTATTTCTTCTGATAGGGTGTGACCAAGGTAGTAGCCAGTACTACAGATAATATTGACATTAGTTGCTTCTGATACATTCTTTAAGAATTCATAATCAGGATTGATACCAGATGTAGTAACCTCTACCATAGAGTCACCTCCTAAACGTTTATACTCGTTTACTTCTTCTATCATAGTTTGCAAGTCTTCATCACCAAAGGATAAGTTATAAATGTGACTGTATCTAAATAATTGTATTTAAATCAAAAAACGACTGATATCATAAAAAATCTCTCACATTAATGTCAATATCAAGCATATAATCCTCAGAAATATTTCTAGAAGAGTCCATAAATGTGAATGACTACCCCCTAGAAATATAAAATAATTAAGAAACAACGTAGCTATTACATAAGGAATCAAAGAAAACTAAATGGTGAAATCTGTATGGGTTAAAGCTTTTTTAGGAGAATTCCCTAAGGTGGGAATGTAATTGAACTATGCTATTCAAGGTGCAGAGCAGGCATTGAAAATAAAATCTAAATATACTGTAGTGGCAAAAATATCACTAAAAAAGTCGAAAAGGCAAACTCAACTGTACATTTTTAAAGAAAAATATTTATTGGCAAGGAAATTACTTGAACCTAAATCATGCTGACTGAGTAAATTTTTTTAATTTTTAAGCTTTTTCACTTTTGTTGGTTATTGATTGATTATATAGTTAAGTTCTTGCAACTGATCGATTATCATGATTTGTGCAAATCTTGTTTTATTTATGTTTTTTTCCTGGTATTTATTAAACAGTTTGTTATCAGCAAATTAGTTAAATTCTTTTTATCAACAAAATTTTAAAATTATCTTTAATTTCATATCCTCTTGAGCACCCACTTAAAATAAACATCTGCTCTAAATAGAGCCGCGTGTATTAATTATGGCTCTAACCTTAATATCGTTTCTAGAAAAATTTCTTAGTACTGTTCTGTACAGATACTATCAAAAAAAAATTAAGAGTGAATGATCTTACGGGTATTGTCTTACAAAGCCTAGATTTTCCAAGGTGATTTTGTTTTCATTCATTTTCTCTAAATGATCTTCTCTAGGAGGTTTGACCAGACAGCTTTTATAATCCATTCTGATATGCTCATGCGTTAATGTTTTACCAAGATCATCGGGAACCAAAGGACCTAAAACTTAATAAAAGAATTATGGTAAATTTCAATTTCACAAAATAAAGGAACAAGCAAATGATTTATCTTAAAGCTAAAGAGATTCTAAGGGTGACGACATGATCGGTTAGGGAATATCTTTTTAGAAATTGAGTATTTGAAACTTTATTGGTTGAGAAACTCTTTTCCTCTTTTCACTCTGATAATAAGCATAGTGAGCACAGCTCAATAAAATCACAGAGCTATAACCAAATTTTAAAATATTGTTTCCAATATCAACAAGCTATTCCAATGTAATCATTACGGTTAGCTCCATTACATCGATGAATTTAAAAAAATCTGAGAAATAGCAAAGTCAATCTTTTATAATGACGCCCTTAAAAACAAAGTGCATTTTAGACCTTTTTAAATCAAGCATTTTTATTGGTTGCTGCTATGTCAACTGCCATCAAAAGAACAAAAAAAAAAAAAAACTTGATGGAATAACCTTCATACCTGGATTTAAACAAACTATTCAATACTTAGTTGTTAATTTTATTTACATTATCAAGTAGCGATAATACATTTCAACGATTGGATTATGTTATAATCAAGGTTTTTCGTTGGTCGCTAAGTAAATATTGGGCAAATAGAACGATATGATAAAATAATTGTCTTGAATTTCTTTTTACTTTTTCTTTTAATTTTCTGAAGAAAGTAAATGTTACATTATGTTTACATTATGTTGTCAAGGAGGTTTAGCTCAAATTTTAGAGAACTGGCTTTACAAGCAAGAGGCTTGGTATCGATGCCCACGACCTTGTCTGAGAACAATGATTTTCTTTCACGTAAACTCAAATGGGAGCTCTGAGTACACAAGAACAAAACCCATGGACTCTTCATTAAAAGATTAGTTTGTATAACTGTGTGTTGGGTTAAAATAATCAAATAATTGAATTCTCCAAATTTCATTTTTACTTTTTAAAATTTCTTCTTAAATGCTATATGCAACAATTAGCCAAATCTTGGCAGGGTATACAGCTATTGAACAAACTCAATATTTTAATATTTTCATGGCTCGGTCCATATTGTGAGTTCATTAAATAAAAAAACTACAAAAACAACCAAAAAACAAAAACTTGTTTATTTTTTGAGTCATGTTTCTCTTAAAAATATTTAAATCACTTTCTTAATGTTTCAAGTTCTGTTCTGGATTTTATACATTTTCCAAAAAGTACATTGCAACATTGGAAGTATTTATGATTCTCCAAATAATAAAATATATCTTATTTATTTCTAACCAATCAAATATGGATCTTGAGTTTTGTGTTTCTTTTAAGTCAATCATAAAAGACTTTCGCACTCAAGATAGGATTATATCTTTTCATATAGAAATCCATTACACAAAACGATATTATGTTATATTCTAATCGATTGTGTAGAAAAATTAAACAAATAATTCTTAAACTTGTTTCAATATGCTTTATAGGACACCTAGCTTTTCAAGATGTAACCAAGTTGCACATGATTCTTTGCAATCATGTGTATCACCAGCGTGCTAAAACTTTTTACTAACTGCAGGCAATTATTACAATTATTATACATATAAATATAAAAAAAAAAAAAAATGTTATAATTATGAATATAAATATATGAAACAAACCTGTTTGGATTCTTTTTGTCATTTTATCACAACTCAGCCACAGTTAAATGTGAATATACTTAATTTTAAATTAACATTACAACGTAAATTAATTGATTCATTAAAAATGCAGATGTATAATATTACACAGTTAAGTAAATAGTTGATTCATTAAAAATGCAGGTGTATAACATTACACAGTTAAGTAAATATTTGATTCATTAAAAATGCAGGTGTATAATACTACACAGTTAAGCAAATAGTTGATTTATTAAAAATGCAGGTGTAAATCTTCCAAATTTCTAGACAAAAAATGTGAAAAAAATTTATCCGAATTTTCTTACGTAAAAAAACTAAACATAAAAAGACATTTCAAATACATTATATTCAACTAACTATTTGTTTGAATATTTTATTATACTGAACTCTGTGTGAACAAAGAATGAATACTTTAAAAAAAACTTTCTGTAGAGAAAGTTAGGGTAAGCTTTTCTTCAGATAATTTGTTTCTGCACCTTCCATAAATCCAGAAGAAAGAAAACGACACTTTTATAAAGAAAACAATTTAAAATTACAGATTAGATAAATAATATTTCCAAATAACTTCATTTATTCATAAATATACCCTTATACAAGAAAATAGAAACATAATGAATAAAATTCAAACAAATTATTATCCTATTCGAAATGATCAAAAAGACAAGACATAAATTAAGAGGCTAATGAATAACATTAACTTGAAATGACCAAGCTATATACTGAAGTATAAATTTTTTTTTTTTTTTAACTAACACTACATTTGTTTACTTAATCTTGTAGTTTTTATTCATGAAGAACAAATTAGAAATACCAAAATATCTACTTCAGAATAACAAACTTAAGCCTTGAAAATACAGCTTACTTTTTACTCTATAAAAGTCATCTTTTAATAAAAGTTTCAAAAAAAAAAAAATATATATTCGTAAAATATATAATATAATAGACCGTTTTTTGACATTTATAATTATTTTTTTTTTAATCTATAAAAAAATACCAGCTACTAATTTTTATATTTTTTCATAAGCTCTTATAGTGTGATGCATTGTTTTGGTTAAAATTACTTACTCTGAGCATCTTACATATAACCGAAGAGTATGACCTTATTCATCTATCAGTATAATTATAGAGTCAAAGCCAAGTCACACGTTAACACGCATGTAAATAAAATTTTAAATTTCAATAAAATTACAGCCATGTAATAAAGAACTTTGATATCAATCTCATCTACGCAATAAATCAATTCCACAAAAATACCATCCCATGAATTCTTTCACACTATATAAGAATTTAATTAGATTTTTCTAAGATTTTGCCACACTATATACACAGTGTAATTTCTTTTTTCAATATTTTGAAAATATCAAAGTTATTTGTATATGCTTATAATAAACAAATGTATTTCTTTTTGGCAGTTAATTTTCCGTATTATCAAATTAACTGAATACACTTTTTCCTGCTATAAGTATTCAAGTTATGTTCTTTAATGATGAACTGTTGAAGGGGGAAAAATTTTATTAGATAAATCTTATCTTATAAATTGTCAGCAGCCTTATTTACTATGATGCTATGTATTTAAGTTTATCTTTGATTAGCTTCTTTTGAAAGTTTAATAAAATTTATATGTCTAATCTACAGTCATAAAAATGCTGGAAGATATGAGCATCTCTCCTGTGAGATATAGCTGATTGCTTTATTTTCACCCTTTGCCACAGTTAACAAGTTATGCAACAACTAAGATATGAACTTTTGTGTGATGAATGGTTCCTTTGGGAACGAGTAACTTGTGGCACAGTACTAGAAAAATAATGCGATACTACGACTGTTTTGACAGACCAGGTCAAAAGGGGATCAGTAAAGACTTAAAAAACTTTGACCAAATTTAATTTAAATGCATTGTTTATACATTAAAATATCTTAAAATTTAAAACTCAAGTGCTTTTAAAACACTCAGATTACTAAAAAGTTAAAGCTTACAGGGGCATTCATAAAACATACAAAATTTTTTTAAACATTTATTCAAACCCTGTTTTAATTTCACAATAAAAGACTTATAATACTGTTAAGATGCACAGCATGTGTTAAAGTGAGAAAACTTTAGCTTCACCTTACTCAAAACTTTAAAAATAATGTAGTACACTTCGGTCTTGACTTAAAATACCTATAGGAAATAATATTACTTAGGGTTTGTTTACATGAGGTTACTGCACCATGTTATTGCGTCAATAATGCTCCTGGGGTTTGAAACATGTATATATTGAATCATGTATATAAAGTCTTATCAACCCTTTTTACATAATTGATTTTTTCTGTTTGAAAGGTCTCAGATCCCTTTCCTATTGAATTTGGCAAGAATAATCCATTTTCAATGCTCAAAATTATAAGAAACAACTGTGCTATCCTGAAAAATAAAGGACAGAATTGGCCACTTCTTGATTTAGTTTATAATGCAATATTACCAGTTAGCTATTAAAGTTAACAAAAATGAGGAATTATGATGAAATCATGGATTATCAAATTCAAATAAACTACTATATTTTTTAAACTTCCTTTCAAGCTGTTCTTATTATTATTTTTTTTTTTTTTTGCTGTCTAGAAATCCTAAACACGGCCGAAGACCAACAAGCAAATAACAATAATTAAGTTTATTACTTCTACAGAAAAATTTACAAAATAATTACATAATATATCCAATTGAAATGGGGCTAGTTGAGTTAAGATTGAGCAGAATCACATTTCACTAATATAATCAAAAGGGTCACGAATTGTGGACGAACAGCCCACCAAAGTATGGACGCACTTCTCGAATTTCATTGCAATGTTCGTTGTCGAAGTACCATTATTCTGATGCCTATTCCCCATGAAATTAATGATAAGTTTATGTAAATACCGTTGACTTTGTATCAGTGAGTCAGCTAGTTTATTAACACCAACTATAGAAAACTCGTTTGCCCTAAAATGAAAAAAAAATTGCTTTTACCATGGAAAGTTTAAAAGTCATATTATGCTCAAAATTTTGGCTGTTCTATATCATCTGTTTTGAATTTTATAATCTTCCTGGTGTTAGGGCAAATGCATTGATAAAAGTTTAAGAATCTTAAAATAATTTAATTTCTTTTTTGAAATAAAAACTTTTTACGAAGTATAAAAAATTGTACAAAATATTTACACCAGCTTGTTATTTTTTACAGAACAAAATCGAAAAATTTTCCGATTAGAAATTAAACAATGAGTTTACATAACTTTTTTGTCAAATTTGGAATATTTTTTTAGTTGAAAATACGGGCTAGATATTAAAATAGTACCTTTAGAATAGTCAGTATTTTAGTGGGCATTTATTTAATCCAAAAATGTACATTAAATAAAGAATGCATATGATAAAGTTTTAGAATAAATTGCAAAACTAGATGAAAATATAAAACAGATATTTCTTATTTATAATCCTTGTCGAAATGAAGGTTAAAAATTCATTTCTTTTTTAAGATAAATACATACACACCTTAGCACATCTTTAATTATTTTATAGGCAAAAGTATTAATGGTATCAGAGATAATCCCATTTAAATGTACCAATGTTATTTTGATTAAAATTTAAAGGACTGTGATACAGCTAGCACAATAAAATACTGAAATAACTTTTCAAAATCAAATATTGACATTTCCATTTAATTTCTTTATAAACTTTAAGAGCGTAAAGATAACTCTATGGACAGTGATGGTTGATGTTTTGCATACGATTTAGCCCACAGAAATTTTTATTACTGAAATCCAGTATTCAATTTAACAAGGTGTGTTTATCTTAATAATTTCTTTCCACTAAAAAACCGATTGAGTTTCTGTCAGGCAAAAATTTTGTTATCTCGAAAAACATTGTTTTTATTGTTTTAAATTAGCTCGTTAAACACAATTTGTCATTCATTGCACTGATCTTTCAATCCACGACTTTTTTCATAGAAATTTGCAAAGGCGTTTAAATGCTTTAATATCCAAAGGTGAATGGAATGTTCTATTTGTAATGTTAAAAATTTCATTTAGGAATTTATGTCAGGAAAAATTAAAAAAAAAAAAAAAACCAGAAAAAAAATGTAAATAAAAAATTAATTGTACCTTGAATGTTGCAGAAAAAAACTGAAATTCTGTAACAAAGCCAAAAGAAAAGTTATAGTTGGCTAGTTCTACACTAGAGTTAAATTAGCTGACAATACTAACTTAATATTTCATTTTTAGGTCATTGCTCTTTCCATCCAACTACAGATCAAGCCTCCTAAATACATGCACTGTAAACACACACACATCAATCTTCAATTTTCCAGTTTTAAGATACAAAATAATAATAAACTAGATGGAAATTTTTAAAAATAAGTTTTTACACTTACGTAAGGTCTATATTCTGAATTTTCGACAATCCTCCCTCAGCAATTATATCTGCGAGTTCTGCTAGTCCTTCATCACCTAATTAAAGGAAACAGTAAATAAGATAATACGACATAACAAAAGTATATTTGTAAATATACTTAATATGTGTATTTTATAACCGCCTGTTCATAATATTTAAGACCTCAGTCATTTGAACAATATAATCAAGATTTTCATTGTGATTTTCTAGTAGCTACATATATGCAATTCAAGGAGAAAAGAGGTAAATAGACTGCTTAGGTGATAATAACCTATCAGAAACTATCATGAAAATATTGCCAAATTTTGGAAAAAACCAATAGTGAAATTGGTTAATTATATATATTTTAATATTTTATTTCGCTTTGAATGATTTTTCTCTTTAATAAATATATATATGTATATATATATTAATACATTTTAAAAACTCATTTTAAAATATTTTACCAGCTGAACTATAACTTGAACACCTCCTGAAAAATGTTTACTCTTTCATTATGCCACTCTTAAAAATATGGTTTCATGTTTTATATGTACTATGAATTGTATCTCAAGGTGGTGAGTATTAGTATTTGGGTATTAATAAAATAAGCCATTACTCAAAATCACAACAAAAAGTATGTAAGTAATACAATTTAACTTAATTTTTAAATGAAAGTATAATATAGGAATATTTAATTTTCTACTTCATCGTCCGATGATTCATCAAAGGGTTATAATCATAGTTTATGGCCTTCGTTGTTATTGAGAAGAATTTCGTTGATGTTATCTAGAAACATTTCTTGTACCCAAGTTATTCCACCATTTTCATCTACAGTTCCGTATGGTCGGTTCATAAATTTGGTTTAATAGCAAAGATTTCCACATCTTAACAACATAATTTGCTCTTAGAGAGTGGAGGTACAACAATACCGAACGACATGATAGTTGTCAGAGTTTAATTGGACAGATTTTTGTTGAAATGACTTCTTGTTCAGGTAAAAATCATATTTTTAAGCTGGTGTCTATTTTTGAACTACAGGATACATTGATCAGTACAAATACATATTTTTACCAAAAGTTTTTAAAATTCAGTTTATATCAATTGAATGTAATAGCAGTAATTGTTTATTTATGTTTTACAAAAGAAAAAGTGCACAAGAAAATAAGAGCTATATGGGTTTAAATGCAGAAAAAAATTAATTTTGTAATCACTCCTCAATGCTGGTGCAATAATCATGTGATTTGATGTAATGTTGTTTTTCAAAAAAAAAATTGTGTATTGTATGTATAATAAAAATAGTTTTACTTCATATCGTTATATTATGTTTAAAATGCATTTTCTGCTCCAACAATTATCTTTTAGTTTAAACCGAATCTGCTAATACTTCTTGAAGAAATAGCCGAGCCAGAGATATACCCTTAAACTTTGTTAGATGATTTCAATGATGTTACACTCGAATATGAACAGTAAAAGTATCTCATGGTGAATTTAGTAAAACCGCTTAATTTTAGTTACTGTATCTGGAGCTAATGAGATTGCAACACCAAGCACAAAAAGCTGTTCAAAAAAATGACTTTGAAATGCGAATTGACGCTTGAAATAAAAGGTTTCCTTATTATTTCACATTTAACGAAACTAACTCGATACGTCTCTTATTATGACAAGTCATGAATAAAAATTGATATACAAAGGTTTGAAAGTACTTCTAGATGATGCAGGAATATAAAAAAAAAACCAACCTTTGAGAGTATCTGTAAATCGTGACATAGTTACTACACTTTTAACGCTCTCGGTAAAGTAAAAAAACTCATTGCCTGGAGCTCAGCATTATCATATTCTTTGTCACCTGTTCCTTTAAACATTTCAGCAACAAATGGAGCACGGCGAGAATCTTCTAAGAACAAACTTCTTGATTTGATCTTAAAATAAGAAGTTGCCTTAACTGATCCAACAAAAAGAAACTTGTTTCGCGACTAACAAGTCAACTTTCGTAACTGATTTAATGGCTACACTAATAACGATGTTACAAAAATCTGATATATATGAAGAGCTAACATGGAAATTACTAGTGACTATGCTTAAAAGTTACCAATGTGAAGATACAACAGCAAATGTATACGGCCGCCCTGTTTCAACAGAGTGAAGAAAGAGAATTGTGAGGATTTAGTTCAAAAGTGATTGTCACCACAATCTAAAATACCAAAAGACTTCCATGGGTTTTTGAAAAAATAAGAAAACAAAACACGTTGAATTGATTTGATTTGTGAAGTGATCTCGAAAAATGAAGACAAAGCAATTTAAACTGCTCCATCATCTATTTCTCCAAAGAAGATTCAATTTGAAAATTGAACAGCTGCATGACTTTTCCTGCCACAAGTATAGAGCAATGAGCATTGAGCTGGGATAAATTCATTTATTTCTCAATTTCCTGATTAAAAATAATAAAAATTTCACAGACGAGATTTTTTGGCATGAGCAGAATTTTCAAAAATATCATTTTTAAAAATAAAAATTATCAGATTTGGGCCCAGTTTTCAACTGTTACCTTATGGACCAAGAAATACACTCCATAATTTTATAATTTAATTAAAATATGATAAAAGTAAAAACTAGATTTGAATATAAATTTAAAGTTCTTTTAGGCCTAAAATTGCATAATTAAGACCCAATCACATAAAATAAAGTTTCTACAGATGATTATAGGTGTGCTATATGTGCCGATAATTTTACTAAGAAATTATACAAAAACTTCAAATATATTTGTTCTGGCATAAGATTACCATGTTTGGGCATATTCATGCCCATCATGAAAAGCTGTATTTTAAAAATTTTTTAGAATAGACTATTGAGTGTTTACTGGGAAAAAATGCTTCATAGGAACAATAGAAAGACATAAAGACCTTGTCCGCTTCTATCGAATTGCAATATAAAAATTATCAAAAAAAAACACCAGGTTAAAATTAGGTAATCTATATATATGTAAAACATGTTTGTACGCATGTTCCACTACTCCTTTGTACTGGGGAGGATAAGAGTCTGAAACTTTTTGGGGAGGTTTGGAGCAGCCTAGGGAGTGTCAAAATTTGAAATTTTGATTTTTTTTCAGATTTTTTCCAGTCTTTTCCTAATACATGGCAAAGGGCCCAAGATCTGTTAGTTATTTAATAAAGGCAAAATAAACAAAGTAGTAATACCTAATTCATTATCTATATATTTCAGCACAGTTAAATTACATTCTTTTAAAGCATTGCAAACATGTTTGCCAAAGATACCTATAAAATAAAATCTAATTAAAATAAATTACAAACTGCAGTAAGTTTAAAGTGTTATAGAATGCCATTGTGTATTTTGTAAGATTTCAAAAAACAAGAAATACAACCTCAATTTTGAAGAATATTCTACTAAGCATTAACTAAACTAACTAAAGCTCTTGAACATATAAAAATAGAATAAAAAAAGTTAAACAGATAAATTGAAGCACTGCGAAATTTCAAGAACATCCATTTTTGAGAAAATATTCCAGCTATTTTCTTAACATATTGTCACATTAATTTGGTTTACCCAAGCGATAACTTGAAAAGGGATCTTTAACTTTACTTCTCTGTGTGTCTGTGCCATTCTGTCATGCACTTTTCTAAAAAATAATTCAACAGGTTTTTTTCAAAGTTAGCAGGATTTCATAAGTTTTTCTTTTTGTTTTTTCAAAAGGTAATCTGTTGCCTGGCACACTAAAGGCTTCAAAGGATTTTTAAAGCAAAATTTCAGTCCTTTAAATTAACAACAAAGAAAAGTAGTTAGTTAGCACTGAAATGCACCAAAATTTTTTGGAAATATCATCAGCAATTCTCGTCCAATAAAGTCTCTTTATTTTTTTTGCTGATTATAACAGAATTCCCCTATCCCCCAGAATCACTATTCAAAAGATAATAAACAATCCCTTGTGATCACATATTTCCGATATTAGGGAAGAAATACTTCAAAACCTTACATTAAAAGAACTTTTCTTGATCATAAGTACCATGAAAACTCAAACACTGAGCCTAGTAACAAGAAATAGCAACTTTTTGAATCAGTTGCTTACAAGTGCATAAAAATGGTATGTGTAAAAGAAGGTGACATATGCCACCTAGATATTTTTCATGAGAAAATAAATGGAGAAAAAGTAATAAAAAAGTACATTCCAAGCCTCAAAATTTTTGCTACAGATAATAAAATTTTAAAAAGGATTGATATACTCGAGGAAACCTTAGAACAATTATCATTAATGATAATTAATGAACACAAACATCTCATCTTTGTACATAAATCAATTAAGAAACAATTGCCTAAAAACTTTTCAAAGTTTT
>JAUZNK010004107.1:0-10577 GCA_035046665.1 Euphysa ruthae | reverse complement strand
AAAAGTAACATATGTATTTATATATATATATATATATATATATATATATATAAAACAAAATCATATTGTAACTAAACTGCGCCCTCTAGAAAAATATCAGAAACTCTCCAAACTAAACTGAATAAGATTTTAAGAATTAAGAGCTGCCACTATACTTAGAGATGTTTATTTTAGGAATACCAATAACAAGCATACTCAAAGTTGTCTTTCCTGGTTTTTCTCTAATCAAACAAAACATGATCATATTTTAATGAAAGGTTTTTAAGAAAATTTCAATATTTTTTGGTCCAAAAAATTCTCATATTTGAACCCAGTAACATAAAAGAAGTTTTCCAGAAAATTTATTGAGCGGTTTTGGAAAAGATTTTACCAAAGAAAAAGTTAAACCCCGTACATTGACAATTTGAAAATATCTTACATCATTTATAACCCTTTCTAATTCATAAGCATCCATTGAATCTAACTGCTCACCAGATACCACTTGACCAGGTTTTGTATTCAATCCCACCTTACCAGCAATTGCTACAGCTGTTTCTCTTGCATCACCTGTCAACATCTTGACGCTCACACCACTGTCAATCAACGTACAAACAGCTTCAAGCACACCGTTACGAGGGGGATCAATAATCCCCATTGCACCAAGATATGTCATTGATGTTAGCTCTTTGCCATAAGCAAACGCCACCACTGAAACATACTTGAATTTATAACGCTTTCAATAATTTGATAAAATTTCAGGAAAAAAGAAGTCATGAATTTTATGAATTTTATAAAAATTCGATTATTTATTTCATTATTTATATCCAAATTTAAAATCAGAGGTTTGAAAATCTTTGAACGAAGCAGATGGTCTAGTATTCATACCTATTTAAACCTTGCAACCAAGCATCAAAATAAGTGTTTTTTTACCTCTTAAGCCTTTGTAACCAAGTTTTTGACATTCAACGAGTATATTCTCTCTATATGACGTAGTTAACGGTTTTCTCATTCCATTATCAAGCCATGTGATACATTTATCTAGAATTTTCTCATATGAACCTTTGATATAGAAATTTGTAGCATTCTAAATAAATATTAAATATAGTTTAATTAAAATTATGCAAACATTGCTTCATTTGAATATCTAATCAAATTAGTTATAAAAAACATGTCTTGATTCATCCACATCACATCCATTCATCCACTGTTCTAATAGCATCTTGTCTCAATCATGTTTTAAGGTGTAGCTTTGAAAAAAAAAAAGCCTCTATGAATGTATTTGTATGAAAAATAATTCATGTTTATCACAATGTATCTTATATAAAATACATTATCTATCTTGTAAAAAACAATCTTCCAAAAATGCTGATAGCTTGACTCCTGGGGACTGGACTCGATAATATTGCGAAAGTGGGTAGTCATAAACAAAGTTTAAAAATAACACAAAATTTCAGCAGAACCGGAAAATAATTTCTTGAAAAATATCAAAATGTGTGGTAACTATCGTAACTATTTCATTCAAAATATGTAATTCTTTGGTAGTTATTTAACTATTTAACGCGAAATTTAAAAATATATATATATATATACTGACATAATATTTTTAAATTTAACAGATGTAGTAATATTTGGAGATTTCTGAAATCACTCACTTCTAATGTGTCAACAAACACTCTTCTGCATTTTACAGCCATCCATTTTGTTTCTGAACTGAATGGTATTTCGTCAAGCCGCTCATAATCTTCATGCAATTTAACCAACCCTATCTAGGTGGAAAAAATTCATAAGTTTCAAACTTAGCCCATTAAGGATATTTATTCAGCCAGTAAATTCCTGTTTGTATACATTATGAAACAACAATATTTATAATCTATTTTACGGAAAAATCAAATAATTTAATACTTTTCAGTATTTAAAAAAAAAAGATACATTGGAGTATTATAGATTTTCATTTTGGACAGTTGAAATCTTGGTTAGTTACGTTTAAAATATATCTTAATAATATCACTTAAATTTTACTTATACCATGTCATGACCCTACTGTGTTATCTATTATGAAATATGTACGTTATCACTTAAACCAAAAATTGCTATTATAAATATTTTTTTCAGGATTAAATGTTTGAAAAAATAAAGTTTTATACAATTTCAACTTTTGCATCATCTATGTAGATTTCAGAAAAAACAAAGCAAGCAGATTGCAATTTTCTTTCTTTTAAAAAACTGGCAAAATTTCCTTAATTATTGGTACAATATTAATGGATCATATAAAAGCAAAAAATTACTTAATTCAAGATCTGATTGTTGCACAACTGAAGGCATATAATGGAATTGAAAGTCTACTCATGATTTATTTCTACCTAACTAAATGTAAACAAAGGAAAAAGCAAGTTTATGGAAATAATAAATGACAAGTGTCTGGTGTCAGGAAAATTAATAAACCACCTATGTTTTTATTTTGGAAAGATTTTTGGATGATGATAAATCTTGTATACACATGATCTTGAAATAGCGATTGTTGTAACACTCCTTTTAAATGACATAAATCAATAGAGCAGCTGTTGAATAATTTTAATGGGTGCAAACTCAGCCTTTTTTCAGAATTCAAGCTTATGAACCTTGGAAATATTATTGATTACATAATTTACACTGTAGAAAATGAATTCATTCTACAGACCCAAAAATTTAATTCAGATATGCTCAAGGCCTTAAGGAGATTCACAAATACATTACTATAGCAGCAAAACTGTTATATAATGCCTTGACCTTGTCTGTCTTTAATTATTCTTTATTAACTAGAATTTTCAGGTGAATTTTCTCATAAAAAAAAATTGCAGGGGAGATTAAAAATAATTACAAAGGATTTAAAAGATTAAAATACTTTTTACTAAAATATTTTGAGATTTATGCATACATACAAACATACAATGCGATGAAATACAATATAATACAATAAAATACACACGTGCACACACACAGGCACATACACACATACATACACACAACCACACACACACGAAATCATGTGCACGCACGTGCACGCACACACACAACCAAACACACAACCACACACACAAACACACACGCACGCATGCATGCACGTACACACACACATAAATAACATACATACATATATATATATATATACATAAATATATATATATATATATATAAAAGTTTGTTTATTATAACATTTAACACCATTTTAATGAGAATTTTACACATTAAAATAAATATTATCGTTCATAAAACATTATCGTAGATTATCGTTTATTTCTTGCTTCAACGCTTTTTTATGTTTTTTCTTGCTTCAACGTTTTTGCATCCCTTTGCTTTTCCCCACTCAAGCAAATTTTGCCTTCAAAGGCATTTTATAATAAATAGGTGCATTATGAAATCATTGATAATTACTCAACATCATATCTTTTGTTGAAATACAATTAGAAAAATAAAATTTCAAAATAGTTTGGGCCCCAAACTTTAGGAACCCAAACGACACTGATGAGGTAAAGTAAAATAAAATGAAATTAATCCTTTATTTAAAAGTTAGGAATAAATTTAACATAGAATAGTAGGTAAACACAAAGTTATTGTCCTTCATAAAAACGCTCATTACCTTTAATCCAACAGCTGTAATTGCACCTTCTGTTGCCTGACCGAATAATACTCCATCACTAATTGATGCATTGTTACAAAGGCAACCAGTCTGAAAATAAAACACCAGGATATCTTGTAAGTCGCATTAATTTTTTAAATTCAAAATCTCTTATGACTCATTTGAAAATCATATCTCATAACACTGACTACACACACTCTAGTGTGAGTCCATAGAAATTTGAACCAAACTATTACTTGTTTTAGCTACATATATTACACCACATTGAGTTGGAAGTAACTGAAACCATTTAAATTGCGAATGGACTTTTTTTTAACATAAAATCCTTAATTCAATTAATTGATTTGAAACTGAAAAAACTTGAAATTATAATTTTTTTGGTCAAAAACATTCAAAAATTTTTGAAACTCAGTGACTGAAATTTTGCTTTCCTTTTTAAATCTTTTCCTTTTAAATCTTCCCAGGAAATATGCAAATAAAAAATCTAATAAAAAAAACAAGAATTTACCAGAAAAGAAATGAAACAAACAAAAATGGCCATACAACCATGTATTAACAGCAATTTGATGTTTGTTAGTGCATAACAACATGAACATAAAAGGATATCCTGCTCCTTTTCAAATTGCCAATGGATTCCATTTAATCCAAACAATTTATCAAGGAACAACATATTAACTTTCATCTTCAACTTCATTTTTTGACTTCAACTGCAATAACAGACTCTATGCAAAGCATTTTATAAACATGATTATTTCTAAATATAATTTTGAGTCTTGTTTCTGCTATCTTCTCCTTCTCTCTGTAAACCTTTCCATTAGCATAATTTTCTTTATTTTCCTCTTATTATTTCTTGCAGCTCCAGCAGTCTTTAATTATTTTGCCAAGAACAAAGTTACTCTACTTTCCATAACACGACTTTCATAGCTTACAGTTTCAATGAAAATATAACATGGATGTACAGGATAAAGATATACGTTCTGGCATTAACTCTTGTTTTTGTTCATTAGTAAAATCGTCCAGATATTTTTTCCATATCGCATTTTTGGAATGCTGCAAACAGATTAATATAGTTCTGTTTGGTTTAAACTTTGACAAAAAGCAGTTTAATTTGTTTTTATCAGAAGATATGGATAAGCTTTGAAAAAACATCCTCAGCCAAACTACGTCAACACTCCTGGATAAACTTATTTTAGGTGTTCGAGACCAACTTTTGGAGTTTGAAAACCACTTCTGGACAAAGTTTGGTAAGACATCTTTATCGACTGATATTAGAGGTCGTGGCTACTCAAAATTTTAAAACATTTAGAAAAAGAAACATCTAGCATTATCAAACGAAAAAAAAAGGAACTTAACACTAAAAATACTGAACAACAGCAATATGCAGTCCAAAGATTTAAAACATTTTAATTTTTTGAGTGATTTTAAGTCTTTTTTTGAAAGTAATTTTCCTGATATTTATATTCTTTTTACACTTACTAGCTTTTGTAGCAACGATATTGGACACATCAGTTATGAAAATAGTGAATTGGATATTAGTAAAGGCAATGATCCACTTGATATCCCTCATGAAATCAATATTGTTAATACAGATAATAACAATAACGATAATAAAGCTGAATTTTATAAAGATAGGTATTGTGGGAAATTTTTTATTTGTAAGATGATACTAATCCTCTGGTAGAAATTTGAAATCCAAATTTCTCTTATATCTTCTTCTTCTATCCAAGGGTTTTAAATTTGTACCCAATCAAACCTATGTGGATTAAGCTAAAATTAAGGAAAAATTACAGATCTTTGGTAGACGACTTCGGTATTTTGTGGCACTTTTTTACTGAAGAATCTTCTTATACTTTTAATAAATTTCGGCATAAATCTTCATTCAAACCAAAAGTTATAGACGCTTAAATTGAGATATACTTAAGTGGTCTTGAACATGAAATTTCGGTGATTGATATTAAGCTTAAATATTCCAATCTTACTAAGGAAAAGCACAGCACTCTATATAATCTAAAAAATGATACTTCGACTGTTATAAAAGAGGTGAATAAGGATTCTTGGGTGGTTGTATGGAGTAAGGACGATTACCTTACAGAGTGTGAAAACCAGTTGAGTGATAAAAACGTATACAAAGAGATTACACAAGAAAGTGTTGTACCTCTGATTAAAATAATAAAGTATCATCTCCCTAATGTTAAGATAAGAGGAAATGTTAGCAGTGAAACTATGGATTACTTTATGATCAATAATCCTAAAATGGTATGCTTTTATTTATTTACCTAAAATTCATAAGCGTCTGCACGATTTCCTTAGGAAATTGCTACTTAAGAAATTCCTTGAATTCTTCCTTCTCTACCAGAAGATTTTTTTATGTACTATTGATGTTGTAGGTCTCTATCCTAATGTCACACATGAAGAATGTCTCAAAGCTATTAGAGAAGCTTTAAATAAATGTGAGAACAAATCTGTCTCCACAGAGAGCCTCTTGAAGTTAGCAAAATGTGTTCAGAAAAACAACCATTTCAAACATAATAATCAGGTGCTTAAGCAACTCAGAGGTACAGCAATTGGGACTAAAATGACGCCAAGTTATGCGATACTATTTATGGCTGCCCTTGAAGAAAAATCTTTGAAGCAGCCCCTGAAAAACCTTTTATATGGTGGCCCTACATAGACAATGCTTTTATGATATGGTAACATGGGAAAAGAAAAAAACTTAAAAACGTTTTTTAGAGTCTCTCAATAGCTTTTATCCTACTATTAAATTTACTTCCGACTACTCAACTGAAAATATTAATTTAATGGATGTTTAAATTACTCGGGATCGCTAAAGTCTCATCACAAATATGCCATTTTTACCATTCCAAAACGTCAATTCTTCTAGTCAAACTCTATGACTGAATCGTATTTGCTAAAAAAATGGTTAGGGGTCAGATCCTTAGAGCCAGAAAATTTAGTAGGGAGGATTCGTTTACACCATAGACTATAATTCACTGGGATAAAAGGTTAGTTCTGAATCTTTCAGACAATCCTGCATTTTCTAAAGTAAAGAAGGTACTTGAAAAGATTCACCTCCTGCTCAGGCCAGATCAAGAACATCAAAACGTTTTCAAAAAAGTTCCCATTGTCCGGTTTAAAAGAGGTAAAAGCCTTAAAGGCCTGCTAGTTAGAGAAAAAATTTCTGCAGGTAATGCTATGGTAGAATGTAAAACGTGTGGTGGAAAATGTTACGAAGTTTATCGATTTGTAGTGAGCAGTAGTTCCTTTAAAAATTAAAAGGGTAAAGACACCTATAAGATTTGGGAATTCTTAACTGCAACTCTTCAAACGTGGTATATTTAATACAATGCAAAACCTGAAAAAAACAATATGTGGGTAGTACATGTACTAAATTCCAGGTTAGATTTAACAACTATCTAACCTTTCTAAGAAAGCATAGTCATACGAAAATTGTTCCCCAAATGTCTTTCCACGATAATTTCAGTCAAAAACACCATAAAGGCATGGAGGATTAGGAATTCATTCTTATAGAGCATGCACAGGACTTTACTACTTTGCGTAGATGAGAGTTGTTCTGGCAGTATGAGTATAAGTATAATTAATTTTTTTAATTAAAAAGATAGTCACGACCCTAATCTTGCATATGAAAAGATTGCCAAAAATATGTAATGTTTTCAAGAATCTGGTTGTCCACCAATTAAAATATCATTCCTGGACAATGATAACTTTTCTGAGATTTTAACAGGTAATAATGGATAGTTTCATAGCTCTTGTCAAAACAAGTTTAGTAATTTATAATTAGAGAGAGCAATAAAAAGACAAAAATTAAATGAAGAGCACATAGTGGAAGCAGAGTTGGAAATTATTCAAAAATGAGTTATCTCAAAATGCACCAAATTAGTCATCAAATAAAAACCATTAGAATCTATAAACAGCAAAAAAAATTAGGTCAATACCTTAACAGTTATGTCTGTTTCAGGTTACAAAAGTTGACTAAGAGATTGCGTTTTTTAAACATATTTTTGTTGATTTTATTCATCTGAAATAATTTGAGTAATTTTATACTAAATATACATTGGTTATAAATAAGGAATATTTGCTTTCTTTAAATACAGTCAAAATTTGCTATAAAATGGTTTTCAAAGTTAAAAAATGCTTAAAAATTTGAAAAATGGTCACTTTGTGGGAGAAAAAGGGCAACTCTTTTGAAAAAGAAAAGAAGAAGACAAGAAAAAAGCCAATTTAAAACAACTTCAAGTTAAAGAAATTCTATAATTTTTGATTGAGTGGAAAGTGTTGTAAAGGAGATTTTTGTTTGAGTAAAAGTACTAGAAAAATCAGTTATAAAAGAGAAAACAGTTGTAGCAATACTGTTAACTCTATTTATGACTGCTCGACATGCAAAAGAAAGAACTCTTGAACAAATCAAACAAAATCAAGGGCTAGTTCTTGATCGTTGTGCTTCTGTAGTAGAGCTTTTTTTTTTTTTTATTAGTTATCGAATTATTTCTAAAATTTTACATTCTGGGTCCACTGTGGAGCACAAGAAAAATAAAAATGTCACAACTTCAAAGGAAATACAAGAGAATAATTTAAAACTATGAAAAATACATAGCTACATCTTCACTTATTAAAATTTGAAATAACGTTTAAAACACCGGATTCCCACACGAAGTTACAAAATCGCATTATGGCACATTCCGAAAATATGGTTGAGTACAAAGAAAAAATAAGTATTTATTTAGTAATTAATTGTGAAAAAAGCTCAGCCATAAAGTCAGCTTATAACTGTGACTATGATGACTAAGCTTTTATTCCATCAAAAGCTGCAAGTATATTGAGAAGAGACATGTTTAACAAAACAAACAAATAACTTTATTTTAAAAAATAAAACGATTGAACAGCCCTTACTTAGCATATCTCAGTTGTTAATGTTCAATGCTGTTAAATGACAAAGAAAGGGAGCCAATTTATCAGATCACACACAATCAAGAGAAACACCCTTAGCTGTATACAAAGATATGCTGTTTCATTCAAAAACTAGAGTGAAGGGTATAATTGAAAGGTTGGATGAGCTTGTATTATCGATTTTGTATAACAGATTCTTAGAAATATTTATAATGATGGGAAATCTTTTATATTCACAATATGTATCAAACCAGTCAATGTGCACCCCAATTCTAAAAAAAGATGTGTTGATCCATGTTTCGTGTATTGGAATGATTATGCACGCTTTCTACTCACTCTACTCATAATGTTGGTGTGCAAATTTAGAAAATTCTAAAACAATATCTTATGCTATTAAGCTTTTGAGATCTGGTCAGTAAAATACTGGTATGTGTCTTGGAAGTTTTTAAAAGCTTCATAACTTAATAATCAAACATTTTCAATATGTTGTTTGATCCAAAGAACACATTTCAGCAAAAAAATTGCTTCTAACAAGCAGGTTTACATGGGATGACAACCTGGTCTGCGCTATTACTTTGTAGCATGAAAATCAAATTAAAAACTGTTTTTGGTTTTTTATTGACTTATTTTACAGCTATATTTTAAAAATAAGATTTTTTTATCAATTCAGGGTGTAAACGTCAGATCAGATAGTTAAATATTACAGGGCTTTTAAAAACTTTTTTATCATAAACAACCTGAAACTATACTTAGAGCTAAAATTATAAATCTACGTCAGATGATTTTTTACTGTTAAAATTAATTATTCATGCCTAATATGTGTTGAGATATTAATGTACTCCTTTTTAAAAAGGCTTTTATGAATATAACTTATGAAACAATTCTGTCTTTTAAATAATTTTTCCAATGTTATATATGTATTATTCTGATGAAAAAAATAATTCCTCTTGACATCATATCTGGTCTGTAAAATCGTGTTAAATAAAAATTTGAAACTGGGTCAGTTTATTTTAATCTATATCAGTTATTCTCCATGTGGTTAAATTGTTATGTTTTTATCCCTAAAGGCAGAACATTAACACCATTTTCCTGGACTATTAATATCATCTTCATATAATGATTTTTTTTTTGCCTTGTTCCATCACTCTTTCAACGTTGTCTTTTATTGCATCATTGTAAAAAATAAGTAATCCATGTAGTAGAATCTATGATGACTCCCTTAACTTCCTCAGTAACTCTCTAACCACCTTTCACTCTAGTACTGGTATTGAAGATTGCAAACACTTATGCTAAAGCTGAAACAAAGCATCTTCTCTAAAGGGGAAAACAGCAAGATAATATTAACCTGCTATTCCACCTTGCCAAAGTATTGCCTACTGCAATGCTTGAGGTATAATTTTACTTTTGATTGCTTATGCTCTGCATTATAGTTTGTAAACCAAACTGGAACAGCTTATTATACATATTTTTATAAGTTTTTGTATTGCATACATTTTATAAATGTAAAATTAATTTTCTAAGCAAATTTAAAGCACACTAAAATGTCACAATATTTCACATGAACTTCATAAATCACTTTCAATTTCGTAATAAAGATATCTTTGTAATAAAGGTACCTTAATTAGAAGAGTTAAATCATTATTTGTAAATTCGCTTGCTACCATGTCGTCAATGATGATTTCCCCATGGCCAGAATATCCAATACCTGTAACCTAGCAACAAGCAACACAATCAAGAGGTATTAAGTCACTTATATCAAGTCATAAAAAACCAGGCCCTTCGTAAAATATTTTCCTCCCTGGTTTTCCTTAAATTTCCTGAAGCATTGTTTAATTTAAAAATATAAATCTTTATAGTTATTCCAAATCAGAAATCTGTAAATCGAAGGAGAAGTAGAATTAATGTTTTTAAATGCAAAGAATAAAGTATATTGAATTTTAAATTATAAATCTGATAAGGAAAAAAAAATCAAATAAAATTTGTTTTGTAGTCAGTATTACAAAAATCTTAAAATTGGACCACCTTTTCTTGACAAAAAAAAAATAGAAGCTTTGAATATATATATATATATATATTT
>JAUZNK010004106.1:0-10579 GCA_035046665.1 Euphysa ruthae | reverse complement strand
AACAAAAAAAAAAAAAAAAAAAAAAAAAAAAAAAATCCTGAATTTAGATTTCCCAAAGGCAACTAAGTTATCAAATAGAACGTTTTGTTGCATCATAAAGCGTTAGAGTGAATGACTAATCCTTAAAGAGATCACAAAACATGCCTGGCTCAGTGAAATATATTACACTGCATTGTTATTTGGTTATCATTTATTACACTGCCATAATCCATCATCAACTCATTTCCAGGCACATAAAACTTTGACAAACAAATAAAATTCAAGTTAAAAAATTGGAAATATTGCAAACATTACTCGAGACACTAAACCTTTATTAGTGCCCAGTCCTTTTGCAGTTTTTAACACATAACAGGTATATATAAATAATAAAAATATAACAGGTGCCAATGATGTAAATTTTAGCAAGTAATTGTGTTTGCATTGAGTTTAACTACTGGTGTGCAATTATCCATACCTTCTCTTCGCTTATTAAAATGCTGGGCCTGCTCTTCTGCACCTTTAACTTCAACCTAAAACAAAAAATTGAATTGAATGATAAAGGTCAGTTGTTGTAACTATGTGTACACACCTTTCAAAAATACACAAAAATCTGAGTTTTAGTATAAACAAATTTTCTATTTGATTGCATTTAAATTTGGACTAATAAAAATTTATAACCATGAAATTCATTAAATTTCATCAGAATTAACCAGTTTTAACAGTCCTTATAGTGTTGACTTACATAAATAATAGTGAAAACACAATATTAATTACAAATTGTCAATCTTTTGCATCTTGGCTAGGTTTATCAAATATACAAAAACACATACACACACACCTAAAAATATCAATCACAAAATTAAATAGCAGACATCTCATTTCGATATTTTTAGGATAAAAAAAAAATTGGTGCAATTGTATATTAAAATATTTTAAACCAAGCTCATAAACTAGATAAACCCGTCATGAAATTTAAAATATAAAAATATTAATCGTTATAGTAAAACCAGGCTATTAAAATTTTTGAGAACTAATTTAAGTCACAATATAAATTATTGAAAAAAAAAAAAAAATCAAAACTTTATAAAATATCACTGGTATATAAGGTTTATATCATAGTAAATATCTAATTAAAGTACATATTGAGTTAATTTAAACAACTGGTAAATTGCCTAAAATATAAAAATCGGAACAGTCATTTTGTCAAAAAAAAAAAAAAAAAAAAAAAAGTCTCCTAAGAATCAAATTACATAAGGTAAAATAGAAAAAAAATAAGGCTAAAAAGTTTTTATTGCATCTTTTCAGATAAAACAGTTCTGGAATACATATGTTTAAAGTGAAAGTTATCTAATATCAAATGTTTAATTTTTAAATTTGATGAAGGAAAAAACAGTTCTATAAAAATAGACACAAATTCAACAACTTTTACAAGTGATTTTTCTAGAATAGTTATTACGAGGCAACCTGAATATAAACTCATAAAAATAAAGCACATATTTTTTTTGTAAAATACAAAATATATCTAGCTCCCACCGTTTTTCCATTGATCTGGTGGTATCGGTTTTTACAAACTTCACGTACAACTTCAGTGCTTTCGAAACCAACAAAAACAAAACCTGTTACAATAATAATCATTATAAAAGCAATATAATTAAATACACTTTAAAATCCATCTAATTTAATAAAATAGAAATATAAAATGATAATTCAAGATACCACTAGAATTAACTTAAAAATATCTCTAAAAAATCTTAAAACAAACAGCCTCCATATAAAGACATTACAAACTTAAAATCCAAAACACTTTTGCATTTAGAAATGATGGGTGGAATCTTAAAACAAACCTCCATAACATTTTGACTAAGAAATAATTACTCCACTTTTTAGGCCTCCAGGTTTATATTTCTCTAAAACAACGACTTTTTCAAATTTTTATCAAAAATACTTTCTTATTCTAATTAAACACACTTTTACCTTACCCTTAAAGTGCAGTAAATGAAAAATTTATAGTAAACTTTCAGTAAATGTTGTTAATTTTATTTATATTTATTTCTGGTTATTGATTACTTTGTTCATGTTAGAAGGAATTAAAGTTATATAAATAAAGTCCTTATAACCATAAAGTTATAAGGACTTAGATAACTAAAAAATATTAAAGACATAACTAGTATATAATAATAATTACAAATAATAATTAGAAGAAATTCACAAAAAGTTTTTAAGGGGCAACATACTTTGTGTGGCTCTTTTTTCCTTAGCCTACCGCTGAAATTTTTAACCTCTCAGGATTTTTCCTAATTCCAAAAGCTATATAAGTATAAACTCTTTTGTTTAAATTTGATTATGATTAAGTTCATACCCTAACAATGCACCTATCGGACAGGTATTTTATTTAACAGAATTGGGTGTTTTTAATCTGAAATTGCCACTGTGCATTTGGCTTCATGAACTAATGAACAATTACTGAAAATAAAATGACAAAAATATTAGTAATTTTAACAAGTCAATTTCAATAAAATTATATTGGTTTGGACACCCAGCTTAAATAATGCTAAATTTTCTTTAAAAATATTAACATAAAATTAATGAATCAACTTGTCTAATATTTAAATAATAAATTACCATAGTAGTCAATATTTTTAAATGATGTAAAAGCAATATAATTTAGAAGCACATTTGTATAAATCGAAATACAAAAACAATAAAAAAGTGAAAGTTTATATATATAAACCATGAAATTGAAACAACGACAAAGCAGAGTAAAAATTGATGTTATCAATCCATAAAGGTCAATATAACAGGCATTATTCCAAAAATTAGAAAATTTTATTTTTTTTATAGAAATTTATGTGAAATTATTGTATGAATTTATTTTTCCTATTTAGGTACTTTTACTTCAAAGATTTAATGCACAAGGAATCCACATGAAAAATCTAAAGAATTTTCTGTAAAATAAGAATTTCAGTAATACGCTGACTTGAAAATGTTTTTATTTTGTTTTTTATTTAGAGTTAGATGATTAATTTTTTAAATAACGTTTAATAAATTACGTATTGAATGCTGATTATTTGGGGAAATCGTATATATCAAAATGGTAATACCAACCATGTATTTAAAAAAAATCAAAAACTAAAAAATTGCTGGGAATTGTAACTTAAAAAAAAGGAAAAGTGTATTAAACCTCTGTTTATAAAGCTAAACTGGGCAGATCACAGGCTAGCAAAATCTTTAAATCAAATTCTGCAAATAAGTTGTAGGTAACCAATGAATAAATTTGTGAACCGTTTTTTTTCACAAAAAAAAAAAAAAAAAAAAAAAAATTGATAAATTTTTTTGAAAGCAATTTAATAAAAATAATAAAAAAAAAATCAATATGCCTGAAATAAAATAAAAAATCAGTTCAAGATTATCTATTTAAAAATTAAGAGAAAATAATAAATTTTCAGTGTGAGCACAGATACATAATTTTATAATACACAATTAAATAAATTCTTTAAGCATTAACATCATTTGCAGTACAATTTTGTTTCCAATTTTATAACTTTTAAATAGTTTCAGTAAACTTCTTCTGAAATGGGTAAGAATTTTAAACTTAAATATATGTATTTGTTGATTTTACTATTTAAAATCATGGTCAAGTATCATGGACAGAACTAGCTCCTTTAAGACTTGAAGTGTTTGATCGCACCTCTTCTGTTATCGGAAATCATTATCAACTAACCACATAATAGGGAAAAATCTTTTATCAAAGAAGGACTTGCAAGCTTTTAGTGTGATGAAATGGTATGAGTTATTATTGAAAATTAAAAATCCTCAAAGTCTGAAGATTTATAAAAATTGCAGTCAAACCCCAAGGAACTATGGAAAACATCCTAAGGTTTTTTTCCAGGTCAAGGATAATTGAGAAATCTTTTATTTACAGTACTTTTTTAAAAAAGATTATAAAGTCTATTTGAAAGTGTGTACAATCGTTTCATAAATTCTTGATTGCTAAAAAATGATATTAAAATAATCGTACGATCAAGCCAAAGAAAAAAATCATAAAATATCGTTGTGCAAATACCAAAATATGTCATATTCAATAAAGTATTTACTAAACCCTAAAAAACCAAAAAAAAAAAAAAAAAAAAAAAAAAAAAAAAAAAAAAACAACACAATGCATCAAATACAAATAAAAGAAAAATTCAAAAATAGGTTTTATATTTTTATGGATATTTAGGCCCAGTAATAATGATAAAAAGAAAAAAACATTGTCTGCACTGAAAGTTAATAAATAACAAGTTGAACTATATGTTTTATTAACTCCCAAAAATTAATATTGATTGGTACTGGGTTAATTAGATAAAAAAACCCCTTCCAATAGAAACCAAGGGCATCAACTGGAGAAAATAAATTTATGCAAAAAAGAATAAAAAATCAACCTCGAATCCATAACTTGAGACCAGAATAAATGATGATTTAAAGTAATACCTTTTGGACATTTATAAATATGGTGATAAGGCATATCAACTTGGACAACCTAAAAACAGACATTTTAAATGTAAAATATTTAATCTAATTACCATGCCATTATTAAATCTAAAACTATAAAAACCTGAATATAGAGTCACCCTGTGACTGATTCAAATTGATAAAATAAATGATCTGGTAAATTTTTTTAAAAAAATATATTTTCCAATTTTAAAATTTCACATTTACTTTATAAGAGAAAAACATGTAGATTTTTACTTAAAGAAATATGACCACTGTATTATTTATGGTGACATGAACTTAGAATCTATCAACGTGCATCTGGAGGAGTTTATGAGTAACTATAGCCTTTGTAATCTAATGCAGAGGAAGTTTTAAGTCTACTCGTGGGACTTGCATTGATCTGATATTAACGAACAGAAAAACTCTCTTCCAAACCTCAAACTCTGTTGAAACTGGTCTAAGTGACTGTCATCATTTAATATATACTACGCTGAGATCAAAATACTTGAAAATGCCTCGTAGTATAGTCACCTACAGAAACTAAAAAAAAAAAACCGCGCAAAAAAATGCAATTTAGAGGCTTATAGAATCCTTGTCAACATTACAAAACCTTTAAATATTGGATCATGGGATACTCATATTGAACATAACCCTTTGATGTCAAATTCAGATTTTGAGTCTCATCCAAGTATTAAGGCAATCCATATGAATTTGATATGAATTCTTCCTACACTATCAAAGGTCTTTGAGAAAATCATATTTTTATAAATAACCAGTTTTTTTTTTTTGCGATAAATTCTCTCTTCGTTGTGGATTTCGCAAAGGTTTCTCCACCAAAAACTCATTGTTTCGCCTAATTAATAAGTGGCAAAATAGCCTGGATAAGAAAGGTATTAAAGGAACCATTTTAATGGACTTGTCAAAGGAATATGACTGCATTCCACATAATCTTCTGCTAGCAAAACTCGCAGCATACGGTTTCTCTAAAAAAAGTTTGCGGTTTATAAAAAGCTACTTCCAATCAAGGAAACAAAAAGTTAAATTAGCTTTGCCCTTAGACACTTAGAGAGTGGTTGAGCATCCCACTAGGAGTTCTTCAAGACTCTATTTTATGCCCACTTCTTTTTAATATATTTATAAAAATGTTCATTTTTGTAATAGATTTAGCTATTTGTAACTTTGCAGGCGATAATATTCTTTACGCTTGCGATTTAACCTTTGATAAAGTTTGGTCAGGTCTATCTATAAAGACCTTACCAGACTTCAGGAGTGGTTTAAAAATAACTATGGCAACAAACCCTGAAAAGTTTTAAATAATGTTCTTGGGAATGAAAACCCCACCAGTCTCTTTTAATATTGGTGGAATATTTGTATTTATAAAAAATGACGTGGAACTGTTAGGAACTAATATTGATTCTAAATTGACTTTCTCGAAACATATACAAAAATTATCTACTACAGAAAATATCAAACTTTCTTCTTTGTTTAGATTGTTCAAGTTATTTATTAAGTTATTTGGATATTTTCCAAACGAGAACCCATAGCAATAGTTATGCTTTATGTAGTTTTTATATTGACCTCTAATATGGATGTTTTTTAAGAAAACTGATTATAAATATGCATCGTGTTTAAAAACGAGCCTCACGGGGTAATCCACAATAACTTTGAACTTGATTTTAAAGAACTGCTTCCCTTGGAAAATACAATCAGAGTCCATGAAAAACATTTATAGTCTAATGACAGAAACATATAAATCTGTTAACAAACTAAATCCCGAACTAACGTGGAATAGTTTTTTCATAAAAGATATACCATACATTCTCAGGAATTCTTTTATTTTGAATCTCCCACCTGCAAGAACATCTAGTTATGGTAGAAACTCACTTATTTTTAAAGCGTGTTTTCTTTGGAACAGTCTTCCCATACGGTACAAAAACTGCAAATCTTTGCCTTATTTTAAATCAGGCATGGGTCTGCAAATCATGTACATTTAGTTAATAAAAATTTTTTGGGCTATATTAGTGTTTATTAATATATTATTATATTCATATACAACTATGTAAGTGTTACCAACGTTAAATAAATAAATGAATGGTAAGCACATACAAGTACACAGCCAGTATTGTTTAAATTTAAAGCAAAACTATTTACAGTTCCAAAAGAGCTAAAGTATTTTTTGACATCCTCTTCAGTGGTTCCAATGCCAATGCCACCAACAAAAACTTTTAACTCAGGAGGAACTTTCATGGGACCTTTGTACTAAAAAAAATTGTATTGTAATGTAATAAATTTTGATATTTACAACATAAAATTCAAATATATTCTTATTTATTAAATATCTATCATACATTGACAGTGATTAATTTACCCTAACTTTTTCAAGCGAAACCTCAGTGACTGATGGACCACTTGACTTTCTTTCATGAAATAAAACAAAAGTTGGTCTTGATCTATTTTGCACTGTTGTGAACGATATTTTAAAACCTAATTAAAGAAATTATAGTGCAACTAATAACTCCATAGTGGCTTTAAATACCTTTAAAAGTTATATATTTTTTGTAGAATTTCTGTGATTAAAATTTGTTAAAAATCAACCTACACATTTGTTATAGAAAAATTTTTCACAATGCAAATATTTCTGTATTTAACCAAATTATTCTTTACTTCCTTAATAATTAAAAAATAACTACTGAGGTTGATATCTGAAAAATATGACACATCAGATGACCAATGAAGCTCTGTTCAAAAATTCAAGTGTTAAATATTTCCTAGAAATTTAATTTAACCTGAAAACCTTTGATAATAACAAATTAACTCACATTATTGTCTACCAAATTTTGAGGCACTGCTCCATTTTTAATTGCTGCAGCTTTTTCTGCATCATACTATAATATAAGAGTTGAAAAATCACTCGTAGATTTACCCAAAATCAAAGTTAAACAAAACTTAATCAGTCTTAAAAAACGAATTTTAATAATGTTGAAAAACATTTTCATATGACAGTATGTCATGCCTGAGAATATATATACACAAATATACATACATATATACACATCATACTCAATCAACCTCATGTTAGCAAATTTTGATGAAACTGAATTCAACAAATCCCTAAAGTTGACTATGAAATTTATATCTATTTTTGTGGATGTCAGACAGTGGACATAATTCTCAACAAGTAAGTTTAAAGCAACTAGCTCATGTTAAAAATTGGTGCTTAACATATGCAAGTTAGACAGTACTGAGCTTAATTTCATTAAAATTTTGCAAATTTTGACATTTTCAAAATTACTTCTACTAACTTGCTGAAATAACAAGTTTTTATAAATATGATGATAAGATGTATTATAACAAATAGCAAAAAAAAAAAAAAAAAAAAAATTTATTAAATATAGAACTAGAAAATCTTTTTTCTAGGAAACTTGATGATTTGAATGGTTTTAAGGACGGATGGCTTACCTGGAAGAAAAATAATAAACGAACTTACCCCATTATTGGCAAATGTTGAAAGGTTGTTGTGTTGCCCAGGTCCTTGTGGTACAGCTGCTTTAGGGTCAATCTTTTTTGAAAAACAAATAATAAAAAATGTATCCAATATCTCACCTCAGCTTTCGGGAAGTAATTGCGCACATGTAGTGGCTAAATTTTTGATAGAAAAGAAAGAAAGTTTGTTTTAATTAGCACACAGTAAGTGTCTTTTAAATTAAAAATATAAAATTTATAACTAATTTCCTAACAAAACGACTAGAATAAAAAACTAAATTATAAAGTGATAAAATATTTTATTCCTATTAACATGCTATAATAAATTATTTTTATATTTCCTACAAAAAAAAAAAAAAAAAAAAAAAAAAAAAAAGAAAGATTGAAACATTTCTTTCTTCTCTTCAAAATTTTAGAAATGGAGTAAACCTCAAAACATTTAAGGCCTCTGCATAAATAATCATAGCCTAACACGACCAATAGAGCAATTCAGATAATCTTTTTATCAACAGGGACTGAAAACAATTTCAAGATAACAAAAAAAAAAAAATTTTTTTAATTAGCAGTACTGGATTTTTAAGCTTTAAATTTTTTGAGGAATCCATTGAGACTCATGGAATATCTCCTTATTTTATTAATTTATATCAAACAAAAAACAATAAACAACAAAATTAAATAACAAGCACTTAATATTCTTAACCTGCTTTAAACAAGTTAATCTCATGTGAATTTTCAAATTCAAATTAGAGTGATATAAAGCTAAACAAAAGAATTGCACGACACTCAAAGTTAATTTTTTGTTTGAAAACAATTTAAATAATAACTCGTATGAACTAAAGTTTAAACTTTGAAAACAATTAGCTTTTGCTAATAAATAGTAATTCCTAAAGCAGACAGAATCCCAAAGTCAAATAATAAACTTGATTTTGTTTTTATTTCAGTTTTGAAATAAGTGCCATCAATGTGAAATCGTTTTTAAAGATAGCCTGAAGAAGTTCAAATTTCAATTGGTAAGAAAAATATGAGCAAAAAAGCAACACTTACATTCTTTCCATCAAGTGTGTGCCCACCATTATTACATTGTTCAAGTACAGCTGTTACAGACTCTGGGCTTTTGAATGTCACAAATGCAAACCCCCTAGTGAATAAATATTAAACTAAAATGACTGGTAAATTTATTACCACAACAAGTCTGAAGTTTTTGAATAAAGTAATTATTTTTCTTAACTAAAAATTTTTTTTTTAAAGTTGTATCTATCTGTTAATGTATGAACAAATTAAAGAAAATATCAACTGCTTGTTTCTCACAAATAAATAGCCTCGTTGCTAAGTACCTACTAATTTCATTTTTAGTTATATATTTATTTTGCTATTACAAAGTAGTTATTTCCTTTTTTTGCAAAAAAAAAAACAGGAGTTCAAACCCACATCTCACAAGCTTGTCAAAGATTCGACTGGGCTAGAAATATTGAGCACTTTGTTTCATCTTTAATATATATAATATTAAAAAATAATAATAATTACCTAGGCTCTAATGTCATTTTATCTCGCATTATAACACTGTCAGCAATTTCTCCAAATTTTCCAAAGTATGCTCGTAATGTTTCTAAAAAACAACACATAAATGACATTTTGAAATTTAACTAATCCCAGTTCCAGAAATTGTATATTTATCACAAAACTTCAGTATATAAGCCTAATAATCATCTTTTTAAAACAAATTTCTATATGGCAGACTGGACAGGGGTCAAAATATCGTTTTTTTAAGTGATCAATTATTTGATCCTTCCATCTACCCCTTTCGAGCACAGCCCACCATGGCTGGGCAGTGTGGAGAAATTTATATTTCTTATATTACCTGTAACAGGGTTTAAAGCCTTCTTTATTCAATTTCTTGCTTCCAAAATTCCACTAAATACAAATTTTTTATCAGTAGTGTTACATAATCAACCATTTATAATAACGTGCGTGTATGTTTGGAAATTTTTAAATTTGCGATGTTATGTAAGTATTTTGAAGAATTGCATTGATTTTCACAATTCTCTATCTACTCATAATTATTTTTAATCAAAATATGTTATTTTTAAATGCATTGTTTTATTTCTTGTCCCTTCACATCTCTTGAGATATAACGATAATTTTCATGAATTCCTACTTAGAGAAGAATATTTGAGCCCGTGAGAATTTTCTTCTATAATCTTTCATTTTAAGGTAGGTCTAAACTTTTAATAAAAGAAATCTGTAATCCTAATCTTTAACTAACGGTACTTTGTGCGAGCATACTCCAGTGATGTATCCAGAGATTATTCGGGGATACTGTTTTGTTCGTATAAATGCATGCGTCAAGGGTTAAAACTCTTATCGGAAAAATATTTTTAAGCAAGTTGTACCACTCGACCAACTAGGCATACGGCTAAAAAGTAAGGTTATACCACTGACCAATTTACAAAAACATTTTAAAAAGAAAAAGCTAGTTTAAATTACAGTGAAATAATGTAAAAAAATTGTGCCTTTTGATTTTTTGAATCTCATAGTCAGCAAAAATGCGAGCACGAAAGATAAGTGGCGTATAAAAAAACATTGATCTGAAAAAATACGTAATTAAAACAATGCAATGTTCTCTTTCTTCATTTAGCAAACATTT